>BGPR01050255.1:0-11110 GCA_013235015.1 Araneus ventricosus
GTTCGTAGATGGGCTATCCAGCTCAAAGGGGGTGGAAATGGTGAGGGGTGGAAATTTTCATTTTTCCATAATTCCTTTACAAATGAAAATAGAAAGAAATTCAAATTAGGCAAATTATTGTCTTATTATAACGAACAATTTTTGAATTTAAACTTTTTCGATGGCTACAATTGCTTAGAAGTTATGAGCTGAAAAGTGATTTTCCCACCCTTCCCCTCCTCTCCCCCTAACTTAAAGTACGTTTTAACCTAAGCATGTTACCCCTTGTTGGAAAGCTCTCGTCATTTGCAGTTTCTTCCACCCTCTTTCATTCTTGTAGCTCCAATACTTATGAGAATAGAGGGCAAAATGTTATTTTCCTTATTATTAGTAGTAGAGAAGTACATGTATAACGCTTTGGCCTGTGTTATTTTGTAAACACGATAACTAGAGTAATTTTGATTAGATTTTAACTGGCGACGTATATGTTGTAAGGACGGTGAAAATCTCGGCCGAGTTTACAGATGGGCTAACCAGCTCAAAGGGGGTGGAAATGGTGGGGGAATGAAAATTTCATATTCCCATAATTCCCTTACGATTCAAGATAGAAAGAAAATTCAAATAGGCGAATTATTGCCTTATCACAACAAACAACTTTTGTATTGAAACTTTTTTGATAGTCACAATTTCTTAGAAGTTATGAGCTAAAAAGCCATTTTCAATCCCCTCCTCAACTTATCATTTCCCCATAGCTCTGTTACGACTAAAGATAGAAAAAAAATTTTCAATTAAGCGAATTATCACCTTATGATAACGAACAACTTTTATACTAGAAGTTTTTTGTCTGCTAGAATTGCTTATAAGTTATGAGCTGAAAAGCGATATTCAATTGGGGCCTCGGCGAATGGATAATTTTCCCATAGCTTCGTTAAGATTGAAGATAAAAGGAAAATTTCAATTAGGGGAATTATCACCTTATCATAACAAACTACTTTTATATTGAAAGTTTTTTGACAGCAAGAATTACTTAGAAGTTATGAGTTCCCATCAACCGCATTCACTTTCACTTTTATACGGTATAATATATAATTAATTTATAGCTAATATCTTTGTTAAATTTTGTTAATTATAACTGTTAATTGATATACCTGGATTTGCTCTGGATTAAAATGTTTTCATGTTTAATATTTTCAATGTAAAAATTACTATTGTATAAATATTATAATACACAGATTCCTTTTCTGATCTAAAACGCTTTCAATTAAAACGAGAATATCAATTCAACCAGACAATTTTTAAAAACATCCGTTTTCTTCATACGTCATTATTTGTTATATAGGTACGTCATATTTTGTTAACAATTACTAAAGTCAATGAAAGGTTTTAGTGAATATTTTGAAACAATTAAATTAACTATTTAATTATTCATTAATTTAAAGCGCGAAAATAAATCAATAGCTGGTCCCGATATAAATTGTTAAATCGTCTACTTTTAAAATTTTCTTTTAGCATTTTCCCTTCTGGAAACAGTTCTTCGTATTATTTTTGATCAACAAGAATATTGCTACGAATTCAGTTTAAAATTAATTTTGAAAAAAATATTAAAATGAGGGAAACAAATTTTTATGGAAATGAAAGACATCGCGGAAAAACGCCTTGCTTAATTTTTAATTAAGTGAAATTTTAAGCATCTTTTAGGCTTTGAAAAGTTGAAGGTGACCTTTCTCTTTTCTTAAATAAAAAGTTTGAAAAGTTTGTTTGAAATCAGTCCAGTGGTTTAGGAGAAGATGTGGAACATACATACATAGCCACAGTGACTTTTATTTAAATTAATATAATTATTAGATAATTATAATATAAAGATTACTGGCATATAGTATGAGTCATGAAAAAGGTTTTAGTGAAGTTTTGTAACAATTAAGTAAATAGTTAATTTTAATTAATCAATTAATTTTAATAGTTAATTTGATAATAGGTTTTTTGACAGAATACTTTAATTTGATATTTAACTAAACATGGCGGGACCATGATTTGTTTAATAAAATCAATATAAAGTAGCCAAAAACGATAGATATTTAAATAAGAGTTTCCTTTATCCTTTTTACTATTGAAAAATACCTCCTTAACTTTAAAATTGTTTGGGATTTTCTGCCTGGGTATTTGGTTTTAACCGTCGATGGAGATTTAAATTTACTGTTCAAATTGGCTGCATTTATATCCTATGCTTTAAAAACACGTATTAAATTTGCCACACACAATGTTTAATAATTTTATTCTCTTATATGTTAAGAATTTAGTGACTATTATCTCTGTAGCCAGGGAGTTCTCTAAATGAGCCCATTTTAGTAGTATTTAAGTGTTTCCATGTCATGTGATTTTACCATATGACAAAGTAATGTTCGCACAATTATATTGTAACATAGATTAAATAAATTAATTTTTAAATCTAGAGTCTTACTTCATTCGTGTCAAGAGTCAATTTCTTGTTACTGTTTCAGATAGACTGGCTTAATGTTATCTAGGAGATATTTGCACTGCTGAGATGTTTATTTCTTTATGACTCCTACCTGTTGAATGATTATGTGTTGAGATATAAAAAAATTGACCAATGAACTGACCGATAAATCTATCATAACTTTTTGGAATGAAAAATGGAATGACAAAACCTTGATATAGTAAAAAATTAAATGTCATGAAAACAGAATCACAGCGTAAATATTGCAATGTGTAGAAACAATAAAATCATTGGCTATATCTGTATTGATCAATATGTAATATTTCATTAATTTTGTAACATTAACGTAAAGGAATCTACCTTTGCCTTCAAGCTTGCCGAAAAGGGATTTTTTTTATTAATACTGTTATAACAGGAAATCAATCCATTGGCCAATATTTATCTGTTCATAAAGAGTCGTTCAGTAATCCGCCAATCAACATACGCCTAGAGGAAGCGATTGTCGGTGATTGGCCAAAGCTTCATAACTTGGTAAATTTTGGTCTAATCGAACCTAAAGTCGAGCCTATCTTTCGATCCGGTTTTTCTTACCCGGTTATTGAATTTAAAAATAATAACAGATTATAACCCGGACAAGATAATAACCGAAAAAACTGGTTAAATAAACAAACAAAAAAAACCAGGTAGGCTTTTCCAATCCCTAGCGGGCAGTGGTGTAGTGACTGGGAGCAAATAGAGAGACGAGGTGCCAGTTTTAGAGGACAATGGAGGCAACATTCAAGTGCGTATTTGTCACTTTTTAAAGCTAAATAGGATGATGGAGCGAAAAAATAATATTATGCCTCGGGAGCCACTAACTCTCGCTACGCCACTGTTCGATCGATGTTCGCGTAGTTGAGTGTCACGTTGATCATCCATTGTGGTTTACCGGCAACAACGGGAAATATAACAAGTGATATAAAAAAAAAATTTTAAGTCAATTCCTACTATGTATGAAATTATTAAATGTATTTGAACTTGAGTGGTAGTTTTCGAGATATAATGAAAAACGTACTGCGCATGCGCAAAGATAAGACTAAAATATGGGGGTGCTTCGATGATCCCATGGGCCAACGAAATATCCAAGAACAAGTCTGTAATGTTAATAGTCTTCGAGATATAATGAAAAACGTACTGCGCATGCGTCATGCAAAATATGAAATGACAGACAAGAAAGCGAAGTAATATTGCATTGTCATCCAGTTCTGAGCTCTGTTTAAAGTTTCGAGTCTCCAGCTCATCGGGAAGTTAGTTTAAAATCGATTGCAAAATTTGAACAAGATATAGGGAGAGTGTGAACTAATAGTAGGAATTGAAAAACAGATGAGGTGGTAAAGAACTAAAGCTTCTACCTACAACATTTCATTTCTCTGGTGCTTACCATAACCGAACTTCAGTGGATTGGATCTTGTGCACTGTTGTACTAATCATTTCTTCGATTTTAACATAACACTGGTGTGACCATCACGCTAATACCATGAAGTTTTCATGAGTAGGTGAGAATGGGGTAAAACTGGCTACTCTTAATTATGGCGCTATTAGTTCTCCTTTCTAGCAGACAGATACTGAATTACACTCTACTAGTCAAGAAAAAGGAACAGTCATAGCGGCGTTGCGTTACTGTTGAATTCACTGCATCTGTGAAGGTGTATTTGTTTTAAGAAGTCAACTACAGTCGAACCGCGATATAGCGAACCCGGGATGTAACGATCCCTCGGTTACAGTGAATGTTTCAGATGGTCCCAACTGAAGCCCTATGTTAATAATGCATTTTCATACGTTTAATACGTTTGCAACGAACAGCAAACACTAGAGACTCGGTTATAGCGAACTGAAAATTTCTAAAACTTAAACTTTTCACTTGCCCATAGGGACATTCTTTACTATTTGCGCTCAAGTCAACCCAACTTCTACAAGAGTTACCCCTTTTGCATGAAATACTCTGGTTCAGAGACCACATTCCTCGCCTATTGTACCTTTGTTAGAGTCGCTGCTAACCCCATAAGTGGGACAAAGGAACAACAGGCAAGGCTCTTTACAGTTTCTATCTCCCCTCCTCCCCCCGATGGACACCTGGCCTAGTGTCAACCAGGGAAAGGGGGACTTTCTGGTCAGACGATCTAGGAGCAATCACGTGTTTTCTCCGCCATTTTTGTTTAATTGTTTAGCTTATTATTCTGTGAACTTTGCAATGATCATGGCTAACGTTGGCAAGCGAAAAGCTTTTTCTATCGGAGCAGAAAAGCACGGAGTGAATGCTTTTTCGCAAAATGACATAGAACATTTCGAATATTGTGACGACGATGTCATTACATCTGGAGAAGTGAGTGAGGAAGATATCGTGGCATTAGTAAATGAAAAAAAAAACAACTCTATTGTAGATTCATCTTCAGATATGGAGGAAGAACAAGACGAACCATAGCCTTCAATTGCAGATGAAAAAACGTTTTGAACAACTTTTTTTTGCCACAGAAAACATCGACGAACATGTTGTGGACCCGTTTAAAATAGTGTATAAAAATTGACGAGTTGTATATAAAATCGAAAACTTTTCAATCAAAAATAACATCTTTTTTCAATGTAGTGGATTAGCAAATAAGTAAAAAAAGTTAAACGTTTAGTTTGTTTATTATTGAGTATATTATTTAATACTTGGTTTGTCCCTAATTACTAATTAAAATATTATGCTATTAAAAAGTTTATTATAGAAGTAGTATCTTAGCATGTTAGGGCTTTTTTTTTTGCAAATACGGATACAGCGAACCTCGGTTAAAACGAACTTCTGAGTCGGCCCATTGAGGGTTCGTTATAACGGGGTTTGACTGTAGTTAAGAACTCTCTAATGTTCGTTTGTTTTTAAACTATCCTTATTTAATAATCATTACAGTCATAAAAACTTTATTTAGTCCAGCTTATCCTACATTTTCTAAGGATTTATACCCTATCAAACAATAAGAATTCAATCCAATAGTTGCGTGGTTCTATTTCGTTTTCTATAACCTCTGCACTCGGGGTAAAACCGAGTAGCATATTTACAAACCCTACCCTGATAGAACTAAGGCAGTAAATCAGCCAATACCATTGGCTACGAGGGGCAGTGACGTCGTTTTCAACTCTCGCACGTAGTGGACGGCAATCGTAACAAAACAAGAGTCGCCCTACTTTTCTTCTCCGTTTTCCCACGGTTGAGCACAGAAAACATTCTTCCGTGGGTTGTAGTATTTTTAAAAATGAAATTATTTTTTAAAATATCATAAAAATAAAACATCGCACACTGTAGGAAATTATACTAATGAAAAGTCTAATGATAACAACTTTGTTTGAAGGGTATTAACTAACAGGTTAGACAAATGTTGATGGGTTTTTTGACGTCATTCCAGTGAAAAGAGTTCATTTGATGTTTCAAAGTCAACTAATCTAACTCTAATTAATGCCAAATAATAGTACAATTATTAATTATTATTATTAATGCCAATAATAATAAAACGAAAAAAAGGATAATCGCTAGACTAAATAAAATTGCTACGTAGGTGCGTATCGTAGAACAAAATTCGCGAAGTCCAAGCAACGGAAACCTAAACTAATTCAAAGTCCGCATTCAATGGCTTGTTTTGTTATAATTTCCGTACGAGAGCAAAGAACGACGTCATCGGCTCTGGGCGAAGCGAGCCAATCATATTGTCCGATTTCCTGCCTCAGTTCTATCAGGGTAGGGTTTGTAAATATGCGACCAGGACAGTCAGTATCGATGATTTCTCCGATGAAGACGATAAAAAAGCATCATACGTTTATTGTTTATTTTTGTATGATGAATTTTCTAATTTAAATAAATGAAAAGGGTTAATCCAATGTAGAAACTGTCTCAGTTGTGCCCAAGAAAGCTGCAGAGGCGCGGAGGATGAAAACACCTGTTTAACATGCGAATTTTGTAACTAATATTTTTAAATTGTCATATAAAATAAAAATGCCTGCTACTTCTTTATTGAAAATCTAGTTTTCCTAATTTCCAATATAGTTACCATGTGTACCCTGTTTAATAAAAAAATCATTGATAAAAAAGTAGTGAAACTATGACTTTTCTGGAAAGATATAGTGTACTACGACAAAAAATTAATATTTTAATAAAATTTGACAAGCTCTATGTCGAATAGTTCAGTTCCAGCAGGTCTTCGAGCTTTAGTCTTCGGTTTTACCCAACTTTCCCCTACAGAGCTACCAAACGTAAGTCTCACTGGAGCAGAAAATAGATATCTGGTTTAAAATAGAAATTTTTAAAATCTTTTAGAACTCGTTGCATTCGTTAATAAAATTGGCTCTTTGATGTTCAAGGCAATCGTTAATACCTCCTGCATTCCTACACCATTTACAATTCTTGATAAATTTCCACCAAGACTGCGACTGAATTATTATACGACAGCGAATAGAATTATCTATCCTATTAAAATTCGAAGGTAAACAAACATATGTATCTGTGTCCTTCTATCTTCTCACGAACCACTGAATCCTGAAGCTAGCCGTAAGTACCAAAAGATGGAAAATAATCCAAGGAATCCATTTCGACTGTTTAAATTCTTCAATTGTAATTAGTTAAAAAGATATTAATTAAAAACGTCAAAATGAATGAATTCACGTGCTGTCATCTATTGGCAGCATGATGAATTCATTCACGGAGAATTCTTTCTTTCCCTATTATTAGTTTTCACATCCGGTGTTGCATTTTTTATTTATTTAACGGAAGATGGTATTTCTTTTTGAGCGAGCTTCTGTGTTTGGATTTATTAACAATGGAAAAGAATAATTTTCATGCTTTTTTTCTTTCTTTTTTGTATTAAAGTGTTTAACTTCGTAACATTTGTTAGGGAAAGTAAGTGACAATATTTGTTGATTGTAGAGAAAAACGGAGGCGGGGCATATGAAAATATATGGATCCCAAGGTCTCATGTGACCTCACTTCTCTCCGCCCGGGAATATCCTATTATTCGTGATAGCCCAACTTTTGCGCCAGTCGTTTCCCCAGTTCTGAAATACTTACCACCTGAATCTGAGTCTCTTGTGACAACTGCTCTTTTCTAAATTGTACTCTGAATCGAGATATTTTAATTCTAACTAGCCGTTATATATAAAAAACTTGATCTTTTCCTCTAGACAAAATTCGGCTTTACTTTTATGCTTAGCTGTCGATTGTTTCATGGGCAAATAAGAATGAGAACACTCAAACGGAATAGGAGGCTCTTGTGACAACTGTTCTTTTCTAAATTGTACTCCGAATCGAGATATTTTAATTCTAACCAGCCGTTGTATATATAAAACTTGATCTTTTCTTCTAGACAAAATTCGGCTTTACTTTTATTCTTAGCTGTCGTTGTTTCATGGGCAAATATAAGTAAGAACACTCAAGTGGAACATGAGGCTGCCCGTGTTCTTGAATCCACTTTTGACAATTAATTAACAGTAAATAATTAATTTTCCAATATTTTATGCGGCCTGCAAAAAATGCTACTTTCAGACCATATTGTTCCTTATATTCGAAGGATACAGTCTATTTCTGATGCAAAATTTGATGAATCTGCTACTTATTATTACACACTTTTACTTAACTTTACTTGTTTCGCGTTTGCAAAGATAAAATTTGGTAATCAATTTTTGATGTACTGCCAGATGTGCTAGAGGTTTGGAATTTTGTAGTGTGCTCTCACTTGCAATGCACCGTATTAATACTTTCAGAATTTAATCATTAGTTAATCAGTTGATTAGTTAATCGATACATTGGCTATTTATTTATTTATTTAAAAGCACCGCACACTACAGAAAGAGAACTCCAGTTACAGAGTGCAGAATAATGAGCATCAAACACACCGAAATACAAAATATATTAAAAACCTATTGGAACAGCAAAGGCTGTGTACAGTCGTCATAAAAACATTAACCAGCGGGAGTGTTCTCCCCTAAACTTTCTCGTATACTTCTCGAAACAAGTGCTGTTTCCCCTCCCTCCGCGTGGATAAAAAAATTCGAACCTATTGTAACCCAGGATCCAGTGACTATCAGAAAATATTTAGGTAAAGAATCAAATTCACAGATGCGTTCCGATTTCTACTCTTGCTGGCTCAAGGACAAAGTCGCATAATCCTCCCGCGTGCACAGATTGCTACCAGTACGCATGCGCATGGAGAATCGTATGAAAAAGAAAAGCGCCGAGTAGGAGTCAATAAATATCGTGCACAGAAGATTGCGTCCAGTACGCATGCGCGTGGAGATGGCGGATTCGTTGCAGATGCGATTATACAGACCGACAGACAGTCAACCTTTTGACGGATTTAGTCCAAAAGTTTATACGGACCTACATTCATGACGATAAAACTGTGTATGAAATTTTATCCATCTAGCTTTTCAAGTTTTTGAGTTATAGCGTTCACATGACCGCGGACATACAGACAGACAGACTTCCCGTTGACGGATTTTGTCCAAAATTTTACATAAACCTACAAATTATGTTTAAAGACCACATACCAAATTTCATCCCCGTAGCTCTAATAGTTTTCGAGTTATCGTGTTCACAGACAGACATGATTCCAAAATTGTGTTTTTCGGACTCAGGGAGGTCTAAAACGTGGAGATTCGTCAAAATCTCGAGTTCGAATTTTTTGACGATTACAATACTTTCTCTTTGTATACTTCGTATACGAGAAAGTGAAAATATGGTGAGAATATAAAAGTCAAAATCACTAAACCATAAAATTTTTTTACATATGCATAAATAATTTAAAAGTTGAACATACATAGTCACAGTGACATTAAAAGGCCCTCTAGGATATTAAAAGCCATATACAGTCATCTTAATAACATAAAAACACATTAAAGATTTAAGACTTAAAATGAATAAATATAAAAATGTTAAAAAAACACAAAGTATTAGAAGTTGAATACACACAATCACAAAACTATTAAACACACACTAGGAATTTAAAAGTTGTAGACATTCAATCTTAAAAACACGAAAAGAAACATTAAAAATATTAAGCTCCCCAGATAACCTATCAAAAACTCTATAAACTCTATATTTTTGTTTATTTATTTAAAGAAGAAAACAGAAATTATAGAAAGATAAAAATCCAATCAAAGAGTGCAACGATTGAACACAAACGCTTATAAAAACTTTATAAAATCTTATCTTCTAGAAAATCTATAGTTATCTATCTTTAAAAAATCTGATAGTTATCTCAATCAGTTAAGCGATTAATTTAATTAAATTTTGCTCCTATATGAGAGGGTCGTCTGGTAACGAATTTGAGAAAAAAAAAACCTGGAATTAATGGAAAAAATTAAACTCAGGACTATAATATTTGAAACAATGAATTATAAATTAAAGATTAGAAACTAGAAGAAACTTCTAATTTTTGGTACATTAATAAAAGCGCGCTTCAAAACACTGTTTTTATTAGCTTCTAAGATATACTCAAAAGTAAATCATTCATTTTCTACTATTCTACACGTAATTCAAAGAAAAAGGATATTCGACATTCAGACCAGATTGTTACATCAATTGTATTCTCGACAGATTAATATTTTCTGTCGAGACTAATTTTTAAAAGATTTCTTACAATGTTTTACGGAAGAATTCATTATTTTTGTTCATATTGCATTGGAAAACTACGAGTTTATCTGAAACCATATTTTCTTCCTTCTTTTCTTTCTTTCGCTTGCATCATTTATAACAAACTCTTGAACTACAGTATTTAGGGTAATTTTAATAAATTATTTTTAGGTTTCTTTTTGTAAGTTAGTTAGTAAATATGTGCACCATATACATATGTATTTAAATACACATGTATTTAAATTTTTTCACTATTGTCCGCTCGGGTCTTGAGTACTGTTGTCTTGTCTGGGACCCTTACAATAAAAATAAAATTAAAATTATTGAACGGGTACAAACTAGGTTTTTGCGTTACTTATTTTACCGAACAAATCACTATTATCCGCAAGACTTATCCTTATCTCATTTATGTAACATCTTCGGCATTTACAGTTTGAGGGTCCGACGTGATCTTTCTTGTCTTTTATTTTATCATAAGATTATTAATGATGCCATTGATTGCAGTGACATATTGAGCCGTATCACTTTTTCTGTGCCGACTAGAAGTCTGAGGAAAAGTTGCTTATTTGTTAATGTATTTACCAGGTTTAATTACAAACGTAATTTTTATATTTATAAATTTTACAAGATTTTTAACAGGTACTCTGATGATCTTGATGTGTTTAATATGTCTTATGGTGTTTTTAATACTGAATGTTTGCCGCTTTTGTGCTCTTGAAGTGTTTTTATTTTGTGTGCTTTTTAAAATCGTGTTGTGTTTTCAGTGATTTCTGTGTTTGTCTGTTGTTTTTATTAATCTATGTTTTACGGCTATTTTAGTGTTTGTTTCTGTATCACGCACTCTGTAATTGGAGTTTATTCTGTAGTGTGCATTTTTTTCTAAATAAATAAATACACAATTAGTGTACTCAAAAAATCTTTGTACTTAAAACGATACAGTACTCAGTCTGATGAACACTTAAGAATTTCCCATCGAATTTTCATAAGTGCAAGAGTAATCGTCTTTCTCATTCTCATTATAATACCCAAAAGCTGGACAATAA
>BGPR01050256.1:0-11110 GCA_013235015.1 Araneus ventricosus
TCTATTGCTTCGTTCAGTTAGTTTGCTCTACTCCTAGGCTGAATATCTATTATTATAGTATATACGAAACACCGTTTATATGTCTTTCAGACATTTACGTAAAAATGTCATTATAATCGAAATTTTAATAATCATATCTGATTTTTACAAATTTGTACTACTAATGCAAATTCATTTAAAATTATTGATTTTAAAGTTTTTTTAAGAGTACTTTTAGTATAATACTACATAGTATGAAAATCAGTAGTCAAATTTCAAAATAAACATTTATCATGAAATTGAGAAAAGTATTGCATAACTTACAAAAAAAACTTTAATTCTCTTCTGAAGTGCCGATTCTCAGAATAGTAAGATCTCAAGAGAATATTAAGTATTATGAATAGATGAAGTTTTTGGAATGTTTTTCTACTATTTTTGTAGAAAGAAATAGTTCGAAGTTTTCAATGGGTCATTGCGTCTTTAAACGAAGATCGAATAGTTCTTCATCATCCTTAGGATTACCAACAAACAATTTGTTATCTATTAATTTATTATTTATTGTGAATAATTTTGAAGTCACGATATTTTTATCACAGTTCCTATACTACTAGAAAAGAAGGTAATTTTTCATATTTTTAGAACACGGGAAACAACGTTCTTAAGTTTACATCATATAAACTAAGTAATTTATCATTAAAATGAATTTGAATGAATCTAGACTGTGATGAAACGATAAATGAGAGATTACAATGAATTTCAATGAATCTAGAGCTGTGATGAAACGACGAATAAATGAGGAATTATAATTTGAATGAATCCAGACTGTGATGAAACGACGAATAAATGAGAGATTACAATGAATATGAATGAATGTAGACTGTAATGAAATGACGAATAAATGAGAGATTACAATGAATGTGAATGAATATAGACTGTAATGAAACGACGAATAAATGAGAATGATAAAATGAATATGAATGAATATAGACTGTGATGAAACAGCGAATAAATGAAGACAATGAATTTAGATGAATCTAGACTGTACCGTGAAACGACGAAAAAAATGAGAAGATAACAATGGATATGAATAAATATAGGTATAATGAAACGACAAATAAAAGATTACAATGATATATGAATGAATGCTATACTGAAAATAACGAATAAATGAGAAATTACAATGAATGTGAATGAAATATAGACTGTAATAGAAACGACGAATAAATGAGAATAAAATGAATATGAATGAATATAGACTGTGATGAAACAGCGAATAAATGAGAATTACAATAATTTAATAGAATCTAGACTGCCGTAAAACGACGAAAAAATGAGAGATAACAATGAATGAATGAATATAGACTGTAATGAAACGCAAAGAATAATGAAGAGATTACAATGAATATGAATGAATAGAGCTATAGTAAATGAAAATAAATGAGAATTTACAATGAATGTAGTATGAATATAATTAGAAACAAGAAAAGAATAAATGAGAAATAAAATGAATATGAATGAATAAGACTGTGATGAAACAGCGAATAAATGAGAGATTACAATGAATTTAGATGAATCTAGACTTCCGTGAAACGACGAAAAAATAAAGAAGATAACAATGAATATAAATAGAATAATAAGAAACGACGAATAAATGAGAATTACAATGAATATGAATGAATGTAGACTGTAATGAAACGACGAATAAATAGAAGATAAAATGAATATGAATGAATAGACTGTATTGAAACAGCGAATAAATGAGAAGATTACAATGATTGAATGAATCTAGACTGCCGTGAAACGACGAATAAAGATAACAATGAGATATGATGAATATAGACTGTAATGAAACGACGAATAAATGAGAGGTACAATGAATTTGAATGAATCTAGACTGCCATGAAACGACGAAAAAATGAGAGATAAAATAGAATATGAATGAATATAGACTGAAATGAAACGAATAAATGAAGAAGATTACAATGAATTTGAATGAATCTAGACTGCCATGAAACGACGAATGAATGAGAAGATAACAATGGATATGAATATAGACTTACCGATGAAACGACGAATAAATGAGAATTACAATGAATTTGAATGAATTTAAATTGCCATGAAACGCCGAGATGAATAGAAATAAAATGGATATGAATAAATATAGACTTGATGAAACACGAATAAATAGAGAAGATACAATGAATTGAATAATTTAATTACCATGAAACAACAATGAATGAAGATAACAATGGATATGAATGAATATAGACTATGATAAGAAACGATAGATATATGAAGAATAACAATGGATATGAATGAATATAGACAGTAATGAAACGACGAATAAATGAGAATTACAATGAATATAAGTGAATATATGAGCTGTAATGAAACGACGAATAAATGAGAGATTACAATGAATTTGAATGAATCTAGAACTGTAATAAACGACGAAAGAAATGAGAATAACAATAGATATAGAATAGATATAAACTAGTAATGAAACGACAGATAAATAAAGAGATAACAATGGATATGAATATAGACTGTAATGAACGAACCTGAATAAATGAGAATATACAATGGATATAGACGTTGACCTAATAGAAAACGAATAAATGAGGATAACAATGAATATGAATGAATGAGCTAATGAAACGACGAATAAATAGAGACTGTAATAAACGACAAATGAAATTTCAATGAATTTGAATGAATATAGGACTGTAATGAAACAAACGAATAAATGCGAGATAACAATGAATATGAATGAATATAAAACAGGGATGAACGATGAATAAATGAGATTTTACAATGAACATGAATGAATATAAATTGTGATGAAACTTGACGAATAAATGAGAGATTAGAATAGAGCATGAATGTATATAGACTGTGATGAAACGACGAATAAATGAGAGACGTATAAACGGTGCTTTACTGTATATGACTACATGTAGATATATTAAATAATTATAATTTCGTGTCCAACATTCCTCCTTTGAGTTTTGATCTCCTTCCTCATGTAAAGTGCACAGAGAATTTTAATCTCCAAAAAAATCCACCGCAAAAGATTTCTGAATTTATACTATGGATTTCGGTTATTGCGGAAATAATCAGTTTCCTGTTATTCTAGTTTTTTTACCTCTTGTTTAACCTAGCGGTTATAGCCGCTCAAAATAACCGGTTTTCGGTTGTTTTTGTTAATCAAAAAAGAAACCCCGTTTATAGCCAAAATTTATTATCAATATCGTTTTCAGAGTAAATCAATCCATTGGCCAATATTTATCTGCTCATAAAGACTCTTCCAGTAATCCGCCTACCAACAGAGGCCTCGAGGAAGCAGTTGTCGGTGATTGGCCTACGATGATGAAATTCAAAGCTTCTTAACTTGGTAAATTTTTGTCTAATCGAACCTAAAATTAAGGTTATTTTCCTATTCAGTTTTATTACCCGGTTATTGTCTTTTTAAAAAATAACCGGTTATAACCGTGTCAAAAATAACCGAAAAAAACGGTTAACTTAAACAAAAAACCCGGTTTTTCCCATTTCTAAATTATAAACTTTCAATCTACCTGAATCCGAAAAAAAGAACATTTCTCAAGTCATGTCTACATGATTGAAAATGTTTTGAAAGCAGTAACACAAAAACGTGAGAGGCTGGATGGATAAACTTTCGCATGTTCTCTTTACACTGTAACAACACAATGATTTAGGGTTCAGGTGGAATTTCACGCAACATTCTTCGACTAGTGCCAAACGCCTGAGGAATGACAATTCTTCCCTGTGCAGGTGCGGTATAACAAAGCGTGGAGGGACAGACGCGACAATACTTGACTGGAGACCAGACAGGACCACAGGGTTCTTAAAAAAGCGTCGATTGACAATATCGCCTACGTGACGGGAACTGGACAATTCAGAGTAACGAAGCGTGGATTTGATGGACGAGGGGAAACATTTACCTTTGTAGGAAGAGTGCTAACGAGGGAGAAATAATGGTGGGAATTTTTGAAGGTGGTGGAAAGGAATGCCATCTTACTAGTGAGGAGACCCGGATCGTGACATAAAACGGGGGATTTAGGTGGTCTGAGGGGAGTTGAGAGTTGGACTTCACCTACGCTGGTGAGCGTTAGGTTGGCTTCGAATCGAGACTCGCAGTACTCCCATCAGGGATTGCGAGTTCTGATATTTACGGATAGACCCGGTCCTCGGGCTCATCTCGTAGGAGTTTACATCGAGCTCCGGCACTTATTTGATTTTTCCAGCGCGGTGCAGGTTGGTTTCGCGAAGTTAATTAATTACTCGACCAGAGTTACAGTTCCTCCCTTCGAGGTCATTTTTATTGATTTTTTTACATATTAACATCCTAATCTAGAAAATGTATATTACAGATGTATGTAAATAGAATCTAGCTGTAATAAAATCGGGAAGACTACTCATTGTCTGCTTTCGCCTCGAATTTGCTCAGCCATAAAACCGCGGCCATCGGCCGTGACGTTACAACACCTACACTGCATGATTCTATCAACTCTTGGACAAATTCCGTCGACGGGAGGCCAGTCTGTCCGTCCAGTTGCATGTGAAATCTCAAAAACTAGATGAATGAAATTTGGCGCGTAGTTTTTTCATAAGTTCTGAAGTTTTGTTTCAAATTGTGGTGTTGACTGTCTCTCAGTATGTTTTTCTCTTTAATCGCGAGGCGACTTTTTTTCTAGCTTTTTTGAAACAGGGACATTTTGGTTGGAAGAGACATGAATTGGACTTTACCAACCTGGGTGGTCGTTTACTCCATCTCCCCACCCCTGCTATAACCTTCCCTTAAGGCGCACGAAAGTGGGCTGTGGTTGGCAAGGGTGATCGGCCCCCCTACCAGGCTTATCTCAGAACCTCACCTCTTCTCAAAAGACGCCTGAGACCGTCCTTTGTAGCTGTTAAGGGGAAATGTTTAGACCGCCCTGGACCGCCTCGCTTGGCGTGAGAGGGTTAATCACGTGTATGTGGACTCGATTTTTCAGAGAAGCAACGAGTTAACCTCCCAGCCGTTGCGCCCTCTATACCAACATGAAAGGTTGCGCTTATGTCCTAGATATGCTATTGCAAAATATCAATTTTTAAAAGGGTAATTATTGCAATTATGTTGTAATTGGTTAAGCGTTACTATATTTTTTATTTAAAAAGGAATGGAAGCAATGTAAACATGAAACACAATTCAATATAAAATGACTAAAGAATTAGTCGAATGACGTGAAAGCACAAAATAAAATTGCCACTTTATACACTGAAATATTTACTTTTGTAATATAAAAATGTAAAGGCAATATGGAGTAAAAAAGCAATTGAAATGTAGACATAAATAGCAAGAAATCAATTTTGTATCCATTTTTCTGACTCAAGCCTGTACTGTCATGCCTATCAAATATCAGATTCGCAGAGTCTTATTAACGAATCGAATTCCAAATGATGACTAATAGCTGAAGCATACTCAACTTAAAAAACAATTTAAATTTAGATACAAAAAGCAAGAAATCAATTTTGTATCCATTTTTCTGATTTAAGCCTGTACTGTCACGACTATCAAATATCGGATTCGCAGAGTCTTATTAAGGACTCGAATTCCAAACGATGACTAATAGTTCGTCAAAAGGAGCTGGAAGAACACTCAACGACATACTTTCCTAGCGTTCTCTGGTAAAACGTAAACTAAAATACAGGAGATGCGCATCAAGTGTTGGATTCAATCTGTAGAAAGAAGGGCGGTTTTCTTCATTCTACTACAAAGCTCAAAACGCGCCACATTGTGTTAATATTGTTACAAAAATGTAATGCTGCTTTCTTGCCTTTCTAGTCTTATAGCTGGGAATAGTTTTACAGGATACGTACTCCCGAATTCCCAACATTGGCGATAAACTTGGCTACCATTTTGGCGACATGGCGAAAAATCTGGCGACCTTGGCGAAAAATCGAAGTTTCCCGAAAATGCTATAATTTTCTCGATATCTCTATTAGGAGAGGAGATACGCAGAATGTACTAGATAATTACATGTGACGTCATGACCAGTCGAGCAAGGATATATCAACGGAGGTAGCCGAAAGAAGGGAAGGACTTTGGATTTTCGTCTGCAGTTCGAGCTGGAAAGCTGGTGAGCTGAGCGCTATTTAAAGCGCTGTTACTGTCATTATTAGTAATTTGCTGACTGTTTGTTTGCTATATCAGAAAGTGCTGTTAGTCTTATTACTAGTGACTTGCTGTCTGTTTGCGTTGCTAATCTGTATAAGAGATATTGTTCCTGTTACCTGCGCTTCGTGTTCTCCTGAATATTTGTGAATAAATCTTCATTCTCCATTATCCTGCTTGTTGGACTGTTTTTACCGTACGCACATAGAGCGATTTCCGTAACAATTGTTACGAAAATTGGTACGGTGGGTGAAAGCAGTCCAACAAGCAGGATAATGGAAATCACGAATATTACAGGAAACACGAAGCACATGTAACAAGAAAAACAACACTTGCACAAATTAGCAACCATTTCCTTCCACAAATTTCATTTAAATTAGTTGCGCTTCGTTTTCTAATATGAAGCGCAGCTAACATGATGTTACAGCTGTTTATTTGTAGCCTTCGTATCTTTATAGCGTGCCATTTCCCATGTACCAAAAACAACACGGTGTATGATAATAAGGGAAATAATAGAAATATAAATTAAAAGGTAAAAAAATATAAATAAGGAACAGAAGATTTAAACAAAATAAACGATAACAATACACCTTTCTGCGTGCTCAACGCAACAGCATCAAGTGATTGCATCAATAGAAGAATTACAACAATTAATATTTAAAACACATAAAATAGAATTTAGAAGGTAAAAGAGATTATTCAAAATGGAAGGAATGGATAAGAACTCGAATGACGAACGTTTTCAAAGACCCCTCGCCATAGGAGTTCTAAAATGGACAAAATTTTCTGTCAAGCGTAAGATTATAAATCAAAAGTATACCCTTCGTGGCCTGAATTCTGTCCAACTGCAAAAAGAGAAACATTTTGAAAAATCAAGAGGCAAAAAATCCTAAATAAAAATCCAAAAGAAACTAGAGTGAGTAAAATAATTTACCCTCTCTGCCGAAATTATGTAGAAAACAGGAGACGCCAGACGCGAGATGACAGAGGGAGTAAAAAGTACCGGAGGCTAGCAACTAGCTCCATCTATGAAGAAAAATTCCAACTAATTAATCAAAAGGAAAAATTCTAATATTTCGACAGTTATGACAAATAAAATTAAAATAAGCTATTTATAAAGAAAGATCAAAATCCATTTGAATCCATTTATAACTGCTATCCAGAAGAACTTAAATTAAACAAAACTAATAATGAAATAAGCAAATGCAACTTTTTAGATATGGAAATTGAAATATTTAATTCAGGAGTCTCTATTGGTATATTTGATAAAAGAAATGAATTTAAATTTAAGGCTATTATACTTTGTAATTTTCATACAAATCCTCATTATAAAATTTTAAAGAATTCTATTTTTTCTCAAATTAATAGAATAAATGGCATTTGTAATAACCATTCAAATTTTGTTAAAGCTTTAGATAATTTAAAGAATATTCTTATAGACAACGGAATCCCAGATTCTTTCATTAATGTTAATAGTTTTTTTCAAATGAGTATAAAAAGTTTTTAATTTTTCTTTATTAATAGCTTATTTTAATTGTATTTGTCAAAAACTGTCTAAATATCAGCCTTTTTTCCTTCTGATTAATTAGTTGGAATTTTTCTTCATAGATGGAGCTAGTTGCTATCTTCCAGTACTTTTTATTCCCTCTGTCATCTGGCGTCTCCTGTTTTCATCATAATTTCGGCAGAGAGGGTAAATTATTTTACTCACTCTAGTTTCTTTTGGATTTTTATTTAGGATTTTTTGCCTCTTGATTTTTCAAAATGTTTCTCGTTTTGCGGTTGGACAGAATTCAGGTCACGAAGGGTATACTTTTGATTTATAATCTTACCCTTGACAGAAAATTTTGTCCATTTTAGAACTCCTATGGCGAGGGGTCTTTGAAAAAGTTCGTCACTCGAGTTCTTATCCATTCCTTCCATTTTGAATAATCTCTTTTACCTTCTAAATTCTATTTAATGTGCTTTAAATATTAATTGTTGTAATTTTTTGTTGATGCAATCACTTGATGCTGTTGCATTGAGCACGCAAAAATGTGTATTGTTATCGTTTAAATCTTCTGTTTCTTATTTATATTCTTTTATCTTTTAATTTATATTTCTATTATTTGTTTCTGTATTATATTAGAAATAGCTGCAATGCGCCGTTCTATATAATACAAAGAGTTTTTAATTAAGTTTTAATTAATTTTTGACTAATTAATTTATAATTTATGTCTTTGTTAAATTTTGTTAATTATAACTGATAATAAGGGATCTTCTTCTGAAATCAATATCAAAATTGTCCTATATGCAGTTGCTAATTTTTTCCTTATAAAAATGCTTTTCCCGACCACACTTATAAATCAATAAAGATTGGTGGCGTTATAATTAAAAAGAAACAATGAAACGACTTTATAAATCAGAGTTCTTTATGAAATTTTTCTTGGCTTGGGGGTAAAAAAAACCACCTCTGTGCAATTAATTTAGTTAATATCAGTATTTAATTCTCACTTTCATTTGTTTGCAAATTTGGAAAAGAAATTATCTTTTTTTAACGCAAAACCCATCTGCATCATCTAATTTCAGTAATTTTTTCTTGAATTAATAGTTTATGCATAAAAAAAATCATGAAATATTCTTATTCCCTTACGCATATTTAATGCTTTTATTCGTATTCAGTTAATAAATTGAATTTAGACCAACTTAACTCAATTAACATTAATTATCTCGAATTTTCATAACTAGTTATTTATATCGAGATTCTTTTTGTTGGATTCAGCATTTAGTCAGTGTTTCTTTATTTTTTTTTTCAGTATGAACCTGTTACTTTTGAAAATTAAATCAACTCATTTCTTAGATGTTCTAGAATAAACTCTTTCATTTTTTTCAGTAATGCAAGAAGAAAATCGATATTTTTCTCTCTTCACTTATTTTTACTTTCTCGTCTACGAAGTATACAAAGAGAAAGTATTACAATCGTCAAAAAAATCCGAACTCGAAATTTTGGTGAATCTCCGCGTTTTAGACCTCCCTGAGTCCGAAAAACTCAATTTTGGAATTATGTCTGTCTGTCTGTGGACACGATAACTCGAAAACTATTTGAGCTGGAGGGATGAAATTTGGTTTGTGATCTTTGTTCATAATTTGTAGATTTCTATCAAATTTTTGAAAAAATCTGTCCACGGGAAGTCTGGACATGTGGACACGATAACTCAAAACTTCGATAGCTAGATAATAAAATTCGGTACATAGTTGTATCATAGGCATATAAATCCTTATCAAATTTTGCACCAAATATTTCAAACAGTTGACTGTCTGTCGATCTGTATAATCGCATGCGTGTGAACACGACAACTCCTTAATACAATGACTTAGATAAATGAAATTTGGGAAGTAGCCTTCGAACCTTAATTGTAGATCTGTGTCCAATTTTTGTTTCAATCGGTTGAAAAAAAGGCTTTCAAATTGTATATTCAATTTTCTTACTACGATGCAAGGCCTATGAGTCTTGGCGAGCGCTTGGCGATATTCGTGTCCTTGGCGCGCGCTAATAGAAACTAATGGATAGTCTTGGCATTCGGAGTAACAGGTTTTCATTTTTTATCCGCCCGCTGGAGAGGGGGATTGGGAATGACATCTTTTTGGGAAGTATACGAGAAAGTTTAGGGGAGACCACTCCCGCTGTTTTTCAATAAAGTAACGTGTCAGACAAAATGATTTGACTATATATAGTATTATATTAATCACCGCATTCGAAATAGAGAATTAAATCTTTTTATGTTAGAAAGGGAGAAGACGCGGTGGCCTAGTGGTAAGGTCCCTGCTTTGGGGCCGAAGGGTTCCTCTTGGAAACCGTTAAAATAACAGACATACGATAGATACACTTTCTTTATTGAAAGTCATAATGAAATAAGTATAACGGTCAGTAGAATAGTTTGTCTACGAAAACATAAAGTTCAAACACAACTACTCGAGTTGACTGATTCATAACTTGCTAAACATCACAATAGACGAATAGAGAGCATCTTATTACACTTAACACATCATGCTGCATCGGCATCACAAAATGGAAGAAGCTAGAGAGAATGTCGGAGAGATACAGTAAAACCAAGTAGACCTTATATATCTGCTGTGACGTAAAATACGTCATAGACAGCTGATGTAGGAATTCGGAATAATCAACTGTTGCCAGCAGTTCCAGGATCGAAACTTGATTTCGCAGAAAAGCCGCCGTGTTTGAGGGCCTGGTGCCAGTTTAATTTAACTTCTTGGGACAAACGCACTCTCACTGGTGTGGTGCGTAAGTTTGGAGAGGGGAGTGCCAGCTCAGTGTCGTTCTCGTCGTCCGACCGGGGTTCAAAATGACTATTTCCTTTCCCAAATAGTCCTTGTATTGCATTAAAACGGGACGATAATATAAATAAACCAAGCATAGGAAGGGGTTAATGTTAAAGATCTTAATATAAAAGTAAACTTTTCAAATTTGGTGGATGTTTTAGTCAATGACTAAAAATGTTTTCAAACGGTTAAAAAAAGTATTGACGAATCTGAAGTTATTTTCTTAAAAAGAGAAAACAAATGTTTTCTCTGATATCTTCAAAGTTATTCTGAACCTCGCACTAAATTGACACAGCGTAACTGTGTTTGTTGCATTTCGAACTCAGACTTAAAAAGTAACGAAAATTTAAAATACATGCATTTCTTCCCGTGGATACCACATTACTTGCAAGTAATGGGCACACTCTGTGAAGAAATTATTAGCTTATTTTAGCTATCTTAACGTCCAGTTTCAAGGCAAAGTGAGGCCTATGTTGGAATGGAATCTTGAAACGCCGTCAGAAGACAAGCACGACACCTGAACTGGTGACCCCTCTCCAAACTTCGGCACTACACCTGAACTGGTGACCCCTCTCCAAACATAGACAAGACACCAGAACAGTTGAGTAGTGAAAAAAGGTAGGGGGGGGGGGGGGG
>BGPR01050257.1:0-10460 GCA_013235015.1 Araneus ventricosus
TATTTGATTCTGTTAATTTAGGTAACATAAGTTTGATAAAAATCTAAAACATAATGCAAATATCAATTACTACCCACTGTATTGTTAAGTTAAGCACAACACACAAAATTACAGTTCTGTTGTATTCACATTTGTACACCTTTTATCAACAATGTACAATTATTTTAATCTTATAGTTGTATTTTTATTCAGCTATTTACAGTATGTAAGGCATATAAGAAAAAAATATTTAACTAAAATTATATCTATTAAGAAAGCAAGTCTGTCACTCTAAGCATGCTTCATAATGAGAAATTCATCAGACTTGATCAACTGTATGATGATATAACTGTCATTTAAAACTGTAGAAAATGAGTTAAATTTATGGAAAATATGTGCACGATACAAAAATGGTTTGGTTGGTTTAATAATTGGAAATTTTCATTTTAAAACATTTCAATGAATTGTGATGAAAATAATATGGATTTTGATGACAATCATTTAAGATTTTATTGAAAACAATACGAATTTGATGCCTAGAGAGAAAGTTATCAAAGAACAGTGAATCATTTAAGGTAAATAAGATATAAAGACAGACAACTTTTAATTGTTTTAACCTTTCAGCGGGTGAGCCTACAGAAATTTTATGGCCAAACGGAATTTTTCATACTCTGTTACTAGATTCGGAGTCAAAACTGTCTGAAGGTCATTGCTATTCCTTCATGCGACCCCTCTATTTAGGATTAAAAAGGTTTGTCCGAGTTTCAAGATGATTTTATACTGTTTTATGCTTCGGTCGTAAAGTTTACGCCAAGCACTCGCTCATGTAATTTTATATTTTTTTCAAGTCTTAACGTTTCATTTTGGTAATTATATATCCAGTGCACATTACGGTGATTTAATATTTCATTCTGCATTGTCAAAAATATTTAATATGTAATAAGCCGGTTAATAACCAACCAATCAGAAGAATTTTCTTGAAAAACTTAGCCATAAAGTCTTATTACTCGAGCCCAAATCTGATCATTGCCATATGACATTACCACATCTTTAAGTCTAAATTATACACCACAACCTCAAAAAGCAAGTGAACAGCAATCAGCATTGAGAAGAATTTGTGGTTTGTGTTTGAAAGAAAGAAAATGATCATCAAAATCCATTAAATGCAGTAGGTGCAACAGATATACTTCCAAGCATCATTCTCTAACGAAAGTTCAATGCTTTGAATGCAAGGACAGTGGTTAAAAACTAAGAAGGTCTTTGTTGTGCAATCTTAGACTGTATTATAGTCTCTTTAATTATATATTGCTTAATACCTTTTTTACAAAATAATCTTATCATACCTCTTTACCTTCTCTGATTTCAGTATAATTTTAGATTTTGCAAATAATACTAAAATTAATTTTCACTATTGATGAATAGATTTGCTTTGGGGTCATTCCATTGTGACTAACATAACTTTGGAAAGATTTTAACAAGCTATAATATGACAAAATACTCTTAAATAATCTCTGATGAAACCTTTTATCTTTATATTTTATATAACACTAGTCAGTATAACAATTTAATCAGTCAGTATAACAATTTAATAACTAAATTGTTACGTTAGTCACAAAGTTAAAAATTCAATTTAATTTGGTTAAATCATTATCTTTTAAAATAATTTCTGCATGGATATGTTATACTGACTAGTGTTATATAAAATATAAGGATAAAAGGTTTCATCAGAAATTATTTAAGAGTATTTTGTCATATTATAGCTTGTTAAAATCTTTCCAAAGTTGCATTAGTCACAATGGAATGACCCTTTTCTGACATGTCTCTTATTACTATTATGAAATACTTCACAATTGCCATAATAAAAAGGAAGAAAATTATTGTGCCGTAAAAAGTTAAACATGTGCCTATTCGTGTAAAAAATTATAGCACGCCAGCTGAAAGGTTAAAGAAAATGGAATACATACCTCTTCCTTGAAGAGCGAAAATTTAATCAGACTAAACATTTCAGTCCATAATTTCTGAACAGCATTGAAAGCTTTTCTTGAAATGGCTGGTGGAAAAAAAAGGGGTTAAAATGCAATAGAAGACATCATTCAAAATCTAGGTAGAATTGAATTTCCTTTTTTCAATTACTAACAAAAAGCAAAATTATAAATCATAAAAAATACAGCTTGCACCTAAATCATCTTAAATCTTTCAAGATGGATTTAAGCAACTGAATAATAAAATTATGAAAATATATTCTTTATATTTCCATTTATCCTTTTCCATGTTAACTTCTTATATTTTTCTTGAGTATAAGTTGCAATCTGTGGATAAATAAATGCTATTATGAATAATGTATACAATACTTTCTTTCAGCGCTAATACCAATATGCATGTTTAAAAAGCATGGCATTTACTGCATAACATTTCTAATAAGGAAGAAAATAAAATGCGAGTTAAGTATATCCTCCCATTAAGGCATTTGGGCCAGAATTTAATACAGATCTACAGTTAACATACAGATTTTTACAGACAAGCAAATAAATCAAATTTCATTCTGTAGCTGATTGCATTTCCAAAATATTGTGTTCATAAACATGCAGATATAAACACCTACACATCTACAATATCCCCACCCTTCCCTTCGATATCAGAAGTCCAAAATGCTAACATACATAAATCAGATTTCTCAAGTTCAAATTTGTTAACAATTACATTACTTTCTTACTATATACTTATTCATTTAAAAGAAATTGAAGCAATTAAATATTAAATAAAAATTATTCAATTGTTCCCAGAAAGGTTTTTGCATTTAGCCAAATTTTTAGATGTTTAATCAAATTCTTGAACTTTTACATGCACTGATGAGTTCGTTTTCATAAAATATTTCAATCAGATACCAGTCATATTTTTAATACTTCATTTATTAATAGTTCATGTTTTCTGGCATATATTTAAATTCCAAAAGTGAGCTATAGGGAATGTCTTAAGTGTATGAATTATTCTGAGGGATAAGACACAAAAGCAAAGTTGACACACGATTTTTCATAAAGCATATTCAAATGTATTAAATTACGTTTGTACTACATGCCTTCTCCTAAAAGGTGCACAGTTTTTGCAAATCTTCAACAGGAAATAATATACATATAATGATATTTCGTTAGGTGAAGTGTAGAGCAAATATCTTGAATAAGAAGGCAGTCGTTGATCCAATCAATACTTTATTTCAGTTTCTATTTATCCATTTTAAAGATAATGAAGATTATATGAACTTAATAGATATAATATCTTTAAAAGAAAATTCCACTCCATGGCCATGCATGAAACTTACATGCCAAGGCAGCATTTTGAAGGAAAGGAATTACACGGTGAAAAAAGGGCCGTTGCAACATCGCGGCGGGTTTTATACAGAAAAACGGAGAAATTCCCTTACGCTGGAAGTCGATTGGATCAGGACTTTTTCCAGTTACAGAGGCAGTTTTTTTATACTAGAGCTTAAGTAGAAATAATTTTATTAATTAAAAGTTAAGAAGCGTTTTTAAAATTAGGAAAATATCAAGTTATTACATAATATATATATATTCATTTATTTAGTAAAAACTGCAACATTTTCATACATATCGATATCTAACTGTAAATTCTATATCTATTATTCTACAACTTTATATACTTATCTTCGAATTTAGATGGATCGCTTTTTCTACATTTAAAAAACAAATTTCCATTTCTTAGCATTTGCATTTCAAATGATTTTTTTTTTTTTAAATATACTTACGTATAATATGCATTCTAGTCAGATAAAAATTTTAGACACGTAAAAGATACTGAAAATATTAGATTCAGCTTCAAAGGAAATTTATACTCGCAAAACATTCTGCCAAAAAATATGCATTCTGTAATGTTACAAAACTTAATTTTACAGCTAATATGGCATAACAAAATTACCTAGTATAATGATTTGCAAATTCAGCCCATTTCATATGAAAGCTCACTGTCTGCAAGAGATTTCAGGCACGGTGGCATGGAGAAGCGTTCTGTCTGTAAGAGATTGATAATGTAATGTAATTATTACTGCTTATGGTACAAATTAAGTTTAAAGTACAGAACCATTCCTCTTCGCTTTGCATCGCCAACTTTTTGTCGCCAAGGTCAAGACGGTTTGGCAATTTGTTTTGGGTGATCAGTGAACATTTTATTGTTCTCTTGCATACACAAAATGGGCAAATTTTCTTAACTCAAAAAAACATCAGCAGCTTCGCTTTCAGCAAAGCCGGAAACTAGTAGCTTCACTTCTTCATTGAAAGTTAGGAATCTACCTTCTTTTCAAAAATTCCAAACTGAGTTCTTAATGAAATATTATGCAAATTCTATTAAATCATCCAATAAAATTTAAATTAGCACATAGCTGACCATCAAGATGAAGCTTCGAAGTGCAGAACTCCAATTTAATATGTACACACCAGACACCAATTTGAACGTCACCGCACAACCAAAAAAATGTAAACACATCGATAAACTGTCTTCCTCTTGGCATTTAAAAGTTGGCGATGCGAAGCATGGAGAAACGGCTCCATACCTTAAACTTAACTTTAACCCTGCTTACTGTTCAGTAAGATAACTCTTAAACAAGTATTTTCTGCACTCACAAATAAAAATTCAGAAATTCACATATGTTTAAGATTTTTTGCACCAAAAAAAAAGCTGTATTTTATTGACTAAACATTATATCTAACAAGCTTTCTCCAAACTAAATTTAAATTAACATATTTGCACAAACAGATAGTTATATTTATTATTTTAATATATTATTTCAATCAAGATTTATACATTTATCTATGCATGAAATCACAATTTGATTGCAAACAATATCTTTCATGATTAAAATTTGATTATACTACCTTAGGATATATCTTTGTTTGCATTATAGGTTTTTTTTTTTTTTTTCATACAGTTCAAAGAAAAATATTATCAATGTATAAAATTTTACAACTGAGATTTCATTCATACATGATCATAATATATGTTTCAAACACAAATGAAAAATTCATAACGAAACTTTTAAATAACCATAAAATTAACTCTATCATTACTGAGAATGGATATATTTCCGAATTAGATTGAAAGAAGTTGTTACCAGACATAAAAGTTGGCACAAAATGTCACATTCCATTACTACAAAAGTCCCTAAAGTACAAGTTCATCAGTGTTGAATTATGAAATTAATGAAAAATTATATATATTTTATGCCATAAGATTGCTGTACTTAGTGGATGTGATGTTAATTTTGGCAAATGTCAAAGAAAAGTACCATAAAATATTATTTTAAAACTTACACAATAACAATATGTTTTAAAATAAGACAAGTAATATAGATTCTTATTATAAGTATGTCTTCAATGAAAATAATATTTTATTTTGGAAGATGATGCATAAATCAACCCTTACATCACAACGAACCAAAACATGCCAGATGCAATGGAAAAGTTTTTTAAAAAATTCTTGCTCACAATACTGTGACAAAATTGTCTTGTACGTGAATGCAACCCAATAAGCAGGATTTAAAAAAAAAACTCTTTATTTTACAAATATTCTAGGAAAAGAAGCGTAGCACAAGTATTACACAGCACTAGTAAGAATTCACAACAGAGATTATCATTAAATCTCAATACAGCGCTCAAAGGTTTCTTATTAGCTCAGCAGCTTGCTTGCTGATCAAAATCCAACTCACTCTTCTTGGCTTGAGAGCTTGCCTTTATACTTTTCAACAGGAAGTGACTTCATTACGTAGGAAGTGACGTAATCCCTAGAAAGTTCAGGAAACCAGTAGAAAAGGTTGAAAGTTCGAGGTCCTTCTCGAAAGTTCTCTTTGTCGCCAAGTCGCCAAAGTGGTCGCCAAATTTATCGCCAAGCCGCCAAGATTAGCGTCTCAGGGAAACGACTTTATAGCTTTGTAACAATACATATTTCAAAGATAGAACAACAGAAACAATCCTGCCTCAAACTCGTTAAACTGGGGGAGGGGAGATATTTGTTAATTTCATAAATCACCAGTCTAAACCCAATGAGTTTTCAATGTTTTCTTATCAAATACTTTTGGGCAAACCCCTTACATGGGATTTTCAAAGGTCACAAAATTTATGGAATTAATACTTTAGAAAACCTCCATTTGCTTTTCATCTAAAAAGATTTTTTAAACAGAAGTTGGGACTCTACCATTAGATAGAAAAGATCCGGTGCATAATTTTCCTAAATACAAAACAAAAAATATCTCCATGTCAGTTTTTGTAATCGAAGAATGCAAGAAATCAAAATTGCAGTCAAAAATCGAAGATAAAAGCTCCTTAGACTGTTTTTAGAATTACAGTAGGATATTAAGTCAAGATGAGTTAGTACATTGTTAATTGTAGTGCCAGAGAAGAAAAATCCGATTTTAAAAAAATTTGTCAAACTGTTTTAAGATACTCAAAGATATTTCATTAATTTCTGTAAATTGTGAAAAAACATTTCAGTAAAGTAAGGGTTAATCCTTATACTTCTGTATATCTTGAGATCTGTCTCCCCCTTTTATTAACTAGTTTTCAGACAAGACCATATTATTAAGTACATTTATTAAATGAAGGATATTTATACTGGGGTCCTGGAATCTATGAAACTGTAATAGTATTATTAAGTACATTTAAATGAAGGATATTTATACTAGGAAACTGTAACAGCATTATTAAGTACATTTAAATGAAGGATATTTATAATAAGAGTCCTGAATCTACGAAACTGAAAAAGTAACATTAAAAACATTTTTAAATGAAGGATATTTATACTAATGGAAGAAACTATAACAGTATTACCTATTAAGTACATTTAAATGAAGGGTATTTATACTAGGGGTCCTGAATCTACAAAACTGTAACAGTATTATTAAGAACATTTAAATGAAGGATATTTATACTAGGAATCCTGAATCTATGAAACTGTAACAGTATTATTGAGTACATTTAAATGAAGGATATTTATACTAGGGTCCTAAATCTACGAAACTGTAACAGTATTGACGATGAACCTTTGTGACAGATTCTTCCAACTAAAATTACCGAAAACTCAATTTTGATTTGAAAATTTAATAAAAATTAATTATTCATTTTTTAAATTTTTTATTCATTTATATATTAGTTTTATTATTTTTAGGTGCATCTGGGGCCATGAAAAACTTTCATTTTGTTGATAAGGTCATAGAAAGTTTTTGCTACTGAATAAAAGCCCTGTTGTAACAATAATTTTGGTTTATCAAAAAACAAAAAAAATCCAGGTAAAATTTAACCACTTAAAATGCCATGTCAAGTATTAAATAAATCAAATCAGTTTACAAATCCTCACCTCATAAATATAACTCATAAAGGTCTTCTATTTCCGTCATTCACTCATTTTCTATAAACTTGGAAGCACACTTTTGTTATATTACCCAAGATAAAATGCTATAGCAATTCAAAAATATATGACATTAGCTGCATACCACAAATTCTAAAATTTAAAAAAATGTATTTGATCTTCAAGTAATAATTCTACTAGTTACTTTAAATTAACAGTCATGCTAAATCAATACCAAAATAACAGATTTAAAATATTTAAATCAAATCAGACAAACATTTTTTTTTTTCACCTGTACAGAAATAATACTGTTAATTCAAACTAGACAAACAATAAGTTGTTGTCCGTACTCATTATCAGAAAAACTCAATTTACAGTTTGTTGTTGTTACTGCTGCTGTAATTGCAACAGAAATAAAATTAAAAGTATATTTGGCCTCAAAATATTTCAATAAAGCAGTTAAATAACTCTTAACATCATAGTTCCCACAGAGAAAACAATATTTGTTAAGCACTTTATGTTACTCAGAATCTGTGTAAATTGCATTTCAGTAAGGTAAGAAATCAGTTTGAAATTTATCTAAGAGTTAATTAAAGTCACTCAGTAAAAATGAAATATATTCTGAGAGGTGGATTATCGAAGCATTAATTCATTTATTTCTTATTTTGAAATCAAATGTTAGGAAAACTGAATTCTATAAATAAATATAGAACAAAATTAACTTTTTACAGTTACTCACAACATGGATATAAAACAGCAAATCCAAACAGTGTTTTAGATAAATATTTTGCTAATAACAACACATATGAAATAACACTAGTGTATAAAAAAATCATGCAGAATAAATGGACAATATTATGAAAGTAAACTTCAAACAACTTCACCTACATTCTTAGTTTAAGTAAATATAAAGTAAACTCAATAATTAAAGTTGCATGCTTTGGTGTTAATCCCATTAGAGAAAATAAATGAAGAATCAGAAAAATTGCCTTACAAATGGATGTTCATAGCACTTAGTAAATACCTTTGTCATTCAAATAAGAATTTCAAACAGTACACTGTTTAATCCTAGGTTTGCTGTTGATATTCTTCCTGAAAACAAAAACTGAAATTAATTAATGACATTAATGAATAAAATTTTTATTTTTATTAGGATAGTGCCTAAAGTATAACAGCTTCTGTTTGTGCTGAGAAGATATACAATATTAATAGCACAATTTTAGCAACAAATGTATCAGTAATACAATTTCTTTTTAAAATGTGATACATAATGGGAAATATTAGTTCAGTAAGAAATATTATGTAATTATTATTTCGCACCATACTCTTAAGTCTAACCAACATTTCTTTACAGATTGAAAGTAATGTTCAATAAGGAGTTTCATGTTTAAAAAATACTTGGTTACTTTGACAAATTGCAAAAGAAGCATCAGATAAAATTTACCAAAATGCGATAAGAAAAACTGCTGAAGGTATTTTAACTAATAAGACTTTAAAATAAATGCTTTTAAATTACAAAAAATTAATTTCAAAACATGTTTAAAAATATAATTATAACCATGAAAGTAAAAAGAAATGTAAACATTCCCATTGCCTCTTTGATTTTCGTGCCATTCAAATTACCTTCAATTTATGCGGATAAATTTCTTTTTATTAAAAACGTGCTAGGGATTTAAATGTTAAAAATCTGCTTCTAAAAAAATTATTCTATGAAAAAACTTAATTCACTTCTAAAATCTTTTATTTTTCAAAAATAAGCACGCCCGTTGCCATTCAAAAGATACCTACCAAACATAATATAAATGATGCTTGAATTTCCAAACCCTCCGCGCTTTTGCGCATGCGCCAGGCGGAGAGGATTGCACTAAAATAACAGGATGAAATGGGGGGGGGATATTTGCATTTTACTTAGCGTTACCTAATAAAAGACTCCGAAAATGAGCTCATCTTACTCATTGTCTGTCATCCCTTTCCGAAGTAAAATCGTCAAAAAGTGCTAGCTTTGGCAATTTGAATTAGGGATGATGAGATGAACTGTTACCCAGATAGCAATTTTAGTTTGCAGCAAGCTTGCCACAAATTTGTCATGACAAGAGTGCAAGTTTGCCACAAATTTGTCATGACAAGAGTGCAAGCTTGCAGTAAGCTTGCAGCAAGTTAACGAAAGCTCCGAAGTCACCATGAAACGAACTTGCAGCAAACTTGCCGTGCACACTTATTGCAAATTAAAGCAAAAAGAGAGTACGAAACACAACCCGGGATAGAACTCGTGACCTCCCGTTTCCGAAGCGGAGACCCAAACCACTGAGCCAGTCGAACTCTGAGAGGAGAAGATAGATTTCGCTAATACATCGTTCTATTCGATTCGTATACGATTTATTTTTAACTATTTTCTGGATTTCATTAATTTTTTGAGTTGAGAATATGATTTGAAGTCAAAGAGAGAGCGATTTTTGCTAATAACTACGATTTGCTAGTAAAATAAATTATGAAATTAGAGTTCAAAAGTAATTACTTTAAAATGGGACAAAATGTTTAGTTATTATTGTTCAACAAACACTGACTGTTTTTTAGATTTATTTTTGTTTATAAACGTTAAAATTTCAACATTAAGAAAAAGGCGATATAGTTTTCTTTAAAGTGAGAGTGATATATTTAGTAAAAAGATGGAAAATGTTTTAAAAAAATTTTTTATAAAAAAGTTATCTTTTTCACAAATTATCATTGATTTATTGAATTAATAAAAATGAATTACGGTCTAGGAGATGCTATTAAAAATCGGATGTTTTTTAAAACAGAGACAAAGATAATTATCTCTTATTGTGCTATCTTTGCAGGAAGCTTGCTTTGCAAAATTGCAGCAAGTTTGATTTGCAAAGAGGTGGCGCTATTTGTCACATCGAACTTGCTACAAGTTCGATTCAAGTTTGACGCGTCAAATTTTGCCATGACAAGTCAAAATCAAACTTGCTGCAAACTTACGTGCTATCTGGGTACTTACTGTGCAATATCAAAAGATCACAAATACCAGTGGTGAATGCTACTGTCAAAAATGTGCGATTCAATCATTGATAATTAAATGTGCATAAAGTATTTCAATTTTTTAAAACCATTTATTTTTAATATATTTTTGC
>BGPR01050258.1:0-11109 GCA_013235015.1 Araneus ventricosus
GCGAGTTCCCAGGATTATTACACTTTTCGTCGCATTGTTCCCTTGCAGTAGTAGCAAAGTGCCGTGCATTTCGAATTAATAATCCGGTTTCGGGTGCATGATTTCAGAACGTGAGAGATAAAGATCCGGCCTCTCATGAACCATCTTAAGGATTTCCTTGCGCAGGTCATTAGCGTCGTTTTCAAAAGAGTAAGAAGGTAGTCATTTCAGTATCTGTGCACGTTAAGGACACTTTTCTATGTGTGTTTCCTGTTTCAACAGCCGTCATGAATGCACTTCTCTTTCGCCCAGCTTTTCAAGAATTATGTAAATCGTGATTAGCCCTTAAATGGAATACAAGCCGAATGTGCGAGGAAGACTTAGTGTGCGTAGATGTCTCTTGCTCCAAAGTACTGCTCTGTCGATTTATGGCGGAAAGGTTCGTCTTACTTAATGAATTCTATTTTAGAGTAGTGAACTTGTTAGCAATTGTTAAAAATAAATGCGATTCAAAATGGCACGTCTATCAAATCTTAAAAAAGAGGAGGAGGAAACGCATTTGCTACCGAAGATAGAAATTCCCCCAGTTAAATGCTCACAAATATGTAGATTGAATGCCTGCATCGTCGAGGAGGAGAGATGCAGATGAATTTGGCTTCAGTTTTGTTGCAAAATTTCAAAAATCACATATTTTCAAGAAGTAACTTTCAGTTTTTTTCCTTTTAAGTTTTAAAATAACCAATGCATTTTTGATACGAAACATGGTAGAACTACAACAGGAAATGCTAAATGTCGAATTTAAATCGCCAAAAGTTCTCTTCGAACTAGCAGATGCAACTTTCATATCTGGGCGAATACATTCCCCATACCATTGGCCATTAAAACAGAAATTTAAATTTATTCATTTTAATTCATCTTGTAGCGAAACAAGGAGTTCTATAAAAGTTTTAAAAGGGAAAAATTACTTAAATGGTACAAAAACCAAACATCAAATGAAAATAAAAAGTCAGTGCACAGAAATGAAACAGATATTATACATCAAACCAAGAAAGTATGAAAATAAAATTTTGTAAGCATTTAAACATACAACTATTTCATTCAGTTAAAATTAAAACTTCCACGATTCAATTCACTTTTCAAATTACCAGCTAATTACTGATAACCGTTTCTTTACTATTTATACTCCTCTTCATTATTGGCTTAATTTAACGTTCTAAGTTGATGCCGTCAGAAATAGAAACTATCCACACCATATGATTACAAAAGCAGTTCGATGCGAATTTTTATTATTATGCGTATTAATTTATTATTTATCGCAAACATTATATTTATTTTTAAAACTGTGATAACGTTAATGCGCCGCTATTTATTATATAATATATCTGTTGAATGTTTTTTTTTTGCATTCCTTTGAGGAAAAAACTCCTTGTGCACCAACAAATAAAGTAAGTAAAATACTCAAAAAAGGGATGAAGGGAGCTTCAAATTAAATGGTGCAAATACAAATTCCAAACAAAAAAGGGGAAAAAAGAAACAAATATACAATAAATTGGTCACATCTATACGAGCACATGAATGGTTTTAAGCAAAGAAGTGAATAAACAAGGGGAATCGAAACCGAAACATATTCAAATTTTTTTAAAAAAATATAAACACAAAATAACTGGTCACATGTACACGAAAAAAATGGATACTAACGAGAAATGGAGTAAAAGCTGTACAAGGTAGGGAAAAATAAAAAAAGAATAAAGCATTCAAAATCATATAAAAGAACACAAATACACAAAATATTACACAACACATAAAAACACACATATTTCGCACATGTAACAAAACAAAAGGGTCTGATCCAAATATATATGAAAAAAAAAAAGTTGAATTCCAAAAATTGAAAAGTAAAAAGATGAATAAATAAGTAGTACGAAAAAACTTGTAAATGCCAGAAAACAGACACAAAATTTATAGTCTATAAAATGTGTGAAAAAGTGCTGTCGATAAATTCACAAAGTGATGCAAAAAAGGTTTTGTTCTGGACCAAAGTGGAGAAAGATGGAGGCCATGCTAAATTGTTCTTTTTTAGATTGCGGATGAGCAAACATCTTGCGGGAGTGAATTTAAAGCAAGAAAGTGTCAGCGATTGACATCTTGAATCTCTCCACTAGAGCAGGAACACAAGTCTGTACGAGATAAATTGAAGCGTTTTAGATAGGCTTTAAAGTCCCCACGTCCAGTGAGAAATTGAGTAATTTTAAAATTAGGGACGAAATGAATGGCCTTCAAACGTACATGGATGGATTATGGGAATAATTCGAACGTATTATAAAAATTAATGAATGCAATTTCACCGTAACCATTACAATGAAATACAGTCGGACCTCTGTTTAACGAAGTCGCTAAATCCCGAAAAAAAGTTCGTTATATGGAAAATTCGTTAAATACAGATTCACCTTTTAAAATACTTTAAACTACACGAAACAGATTCTAAATTCATAAACACTAAATATTATTAATAAAGTAATTAATCTCACCTTTATTTTGTAAATTAATATCTGTTTTATATATTTTACCCATCAAAAATAAATCTGCAAGGAAAACAACAATAGAACAAAACATTGTCCGGGAATACACTGTATTTTCAATTTTAAAAAAATTTTATATTAAAATTAATAAATTTTAGCATTTCATCATACGAAGGCTTGTTGATTTCTGCATCATGATCATTTCAATCTTCGTCTTCATCGCAATTCATCGCTGTATTGTTTTTATTTTTCACACTGTCCACTTCAAAACTGCCTCATCCACATCTTCATAGACACATGCTTTAAAGCGTTTTGAACAAGAATTCGATGAATTATTATTTTGTATCTTATTGCGATTTTTTTTATTATGGTTGACAAAATGTTTGGAGGAATACCAAATTTTAAAGCAATATCCTTTTTTTCCCACGCCTTTAATTTACATTTTTAAGAATTACATTTTTTTTCTTTCATGCTCAAGCACCTTCGTTTTGACTTTTTCCATCTTCAAGGTCATTGATCACCATAAAATGCGTTAAAAGAAAAAATAAGTTTGAAATGTTTAGAAAAAATTTGAGAAATAGGGAGAAAAAAATATTGGATCACAAGAAAAAGTTCGTTAAATAGAGAATGTATTCGCTATTTGGAGGTTATTTGACGAAGAAATTCGCAAAATGTTCTTGGTTCCAAGAAAAAGTTCGCAAAATAGAGGTTCGTTAAATAGAGGTCCGACTGTATATCATTACTGAGACCATTTAAATATGCGTAACTTTATTACAGTATTAGTATCTCAGAAAAAGTGGACAAGCGAAACTTAAGAAGGACTTCAATTAAGGATTCCGTAGCACCAGCAACTCCGTAGAGGTAGACCAATATTCTCAGAGTTGTAAGTTGCAGCAATTTTCAAGAAGATTGGCTTCACAGCACTTCACTAAATATGATCCTTCGGAACCCTACGTAAGAACATTATTACAAAAGTTATGAACACTTTTCAGTTGCTCTCTCATGCTCAACTTTAATAACTTGCAAACAGAGCAGTTAATAACTTCCCACCGTCTCCACATGCGACTCGCATTCCTCAATTTCCAAAACTGTGAAATTCGCCAAGAAATCCAGACGGAGATACAGATGAAACGGAGACACAGAGAGAGAAGGACAGAAAGAGCATAAAGCGGGTGGCATCTCATTTGCATCCGGCACGCTGATCGCGACTGAGATACCGGAAGACAATTCGCGCCTGATGTGCTCCGGCAAGAAAGGGTTAATATACTCGGGAGGGAAGGGATGTACGAGCGCGTCGAAAGCGAAAACACGCATCACCAATAAGTTTTAAATTAACGTGTAGAAGCAGATAACGAAACGAAGATGATATAAAAAATAAAGAAAAGAGATAAAAAAAAAGGAGGAAAAGGAACAAGGGAATAGCAGTATAAAGATATATATAAAAAATAAAACATCTCCACCAGGATCGGGATGAATCCTTTCGGGATGCTGCTCTCTGGTTCGGGATGTGAGCCGGAGCGCAAAGAAACAAGCTCCAAAAACGCGGAGTGAGAGAGCGGTGATGAAAAATAACTGTCAATAATTCATTCTAATGCAGTCGGGTCCTTTGATCGTGAATCTCACCGTTCTTTGCCTTACACCCCCTCACCCCTCGAAGGAAGACGCTGGCGTAAACCTCGGTTGGATCTTCTCTTCCTCACTCCCCCCCCCCCCCCCCTCCGGGGGGGGGGGGGGGACGGAAAGAAAAGGTTCCGGGGACGAAGCACGTGTCAAATGAGATGCTTAGAAAGAGCAGATGGCTTCTCCGGAAACAGAATGGAAACTTCTTTTTTCCCCTATGGGCACAGAATTGAGCACACTATGATTCTTTTGCTTTATATATTTTTTTATCAACGAACGGAGATACAGCAGGAAGGATCGGCTTGACATGAGCCTGACACAAGCAGCGCCATTTACGACCACTGAAGAGGGATAAAGGATTATGAGAGGGGTTCTTGTGTAGGTGGTTGAATCGATGACAACCGAAATCAGTCGATTCATCAGGGAGAACGGGCAATATTATCAGTGGGTTAGATCATGCGTACGCGAATGTTATTTGAAATATCACCGTTTTTGAAGTTAAATGTCATTAATAACAAACTGAAAATTAATGTAGAACACCTAAGCGTGAATCGGTGCTCTTTAGTTAAACTCCTAGTTATTAAAATCGTCAGTAAAATACAAGATTTAGAGAAGTTGAAAGAATTTTTAATTGAAATTAAACGTAAAAGCATTAGAAGAAAATGCGAAAATGAGACGTAATGACAGGCAAAAGAGGATTCACTTCAATCGAGTCAATACATTGCATTAAACCATTTTTAAAGATGAAAGCGACAATTTGAAAGAGACGTCCTTTAGTTTATGATCATCCTTAACAGCAATTGATTAAAAAATTACACATTTCTCAAAAGAGAAAAATTTAGATAAATATTGCTAAAATTAGCAGAGAATTAAAAAGCTAGTGTTGTTTCACTTATATTTAACGACGTGCTTATTGAAATATTTTCGGAAAAAGAGTTTTGTGTTATAGCAACAAATTTGTACGTGATACTGTATGAAAATAATTCTATGAATGAGAGAAATAAGCAGTTCAAACTTTAATAAATGGCTAAATGCTATTCATTCGCGAAATATGAATCTTACACAACAATAAAAAATTATATAATTAGATATAAGAATTGAAATTTCGCAGCAAAATTTTTTCAGAAAAAACGTATGTATTTTTATCCACTTGATGGTTAACCTTTTCCCAAAAAATACATGAATCATTTGCTAGAATCTCAAAATAATACAAAAGAATCTTTTCATAACTTTTTACAAATTCCCTTAAACATTCAAAATAAAAGAAATGAAAAGTTGGGTTAACATGCAAACTACAAAAGATTTTCCTCATTTAAGAGTAAGTGAAAAAAGTCTACATTAATAACTCAATCAGTGCAGAGTTCGTAAGTGATACCCATCATCCCAAATTTCCTTGCATTTATTTTAGCTTTATATTCAACTTTTCTAAAAGACAAAAATGAGAGAAAAAAAATGCTGCCTTGAAAGAAAGAAAGAGAGTGGGCAAGTGAAATCTGAATGAAGCAAATTAACAAGTGGAACCATTTAAAACATGTACATCTCCCTGCAGTTTGTGACCAAAGATGGAAGGCCTGGATGACTGGTTGAAGCACTTCCTCATTTCGATGCAGAGTTCTCTGAGGATGACGCCTCACGGCGCTACCAACATTACTCGCACAAGCAGCTTCAGCACAAACATCGGCATCGGCCGTTCGCCTTAAAATAACGAAGGCCCGATGCGACGACTTAAAGAGATTGAGACTCTCAATGCAAATACGCCCCTTCTCAAAGAGTGAAAAATAAAATACAACATAAAATAAGACTTCTCAAATATTCCGTTTTTATTATTGGAAATGCGAAACTCCTGACGCTACGCCGAAGGGTGCATTAATTCAGTTAAAAGGTTGGCACTTTTCCTTCTCTTCCAAGTCGACTATTAAAAATCGGTAAATGAAATGTTGACACGGTGTTCGAGAATCGGTTCGGTGGAATGAGTTTCGCAATTAGTAGCTCGATAAACGGCGGCTCTTTTTAAGGCTTCCCAGAAATACGCAAGCAGCATTTGCCTTTTCTCTACGCCTTTTTTTTCACCACTTTAATTTTATTTGTTTCGTTTGTTTAGAAGTATAAAGATTTCGAGCTGTTAAAAGCTTTATTGGGATTGACGCACCCACAGAAGATTGCGAAACGGCGGAGGCATTGCTGATTAATTGAAATATTTCGATGGTGTCTTAGGGGAGATGAGCGAGAGATCTTTTATATATTTTTTAATGCATTGTATGTGCTAGTCTGAACTGACTCCAGTTAATTGTTTATGACAGAAATAACGTCGTCTCTATTTGCTTGTGTTTATCTATTGCAGGGGAAACGGTTATCCGACAATGGGGATACACAGCTGAGATAAGAATTGCTTATGCATCTCGGCGAGAACATTAATAATTTAATTTTCAAAAAGGACAGATAACTATTTTCAATCATTAGATCGATAATAAAGAATCTTCGGAAACAAAAATTACCATGCTCAAAACAGGAATATTTTGTAACTTCTATTAAAGTAGCACTAAAAAAGCACTTTCAGGCATAATTATACAATTCTGTCTATCAACTCGAATTGACGAAGGTGAAATAGATATTGAGGATATACTAACTTTAACCATCATGTAACATTCTTTCACAAGCAAAAACAATCTTAATCTCTACTTATAATAAAGGAGATTGTGTGTCTGTGTATTGGCGCTCTATAGGACAGACTTCTGGACCTAGAGGTACAAAATTTGGCACAAACATACTTTGGAGGGTGGGAATGTGCACCTCGGAGCCGTTTTTTCGAAATTTTAATTAGAGTTTAAATTAATTAAAAATTAAGCTACGTTTTGGCGTTTTTCCTTAATAACTTCTGAAAATATTGCAGCCTAAAAATTATTTTGACAGCATCTGAAAATTTAAAAAATATATCTTTTCAATGATTTCAATTAAGTTGTCGTACGATTTTTTCTCTAATTTTAATAAATTAAAAAAATATTTTTGGCATAATTTACAACAATACTTTTCCTTGTTGCAACGCATTTCAAACAGTTTTCATTGTTTAAACAAATATTTAATTGCGTGTTTCTCTTCCATTGTTGAAAGCTAAGAAAATATATAACTGGATTTAACTTTCTTTTTCACATTTGATCAATTTTTCTATGAAATCTGTAAAGGAAGTACTCAAAATAGTAAGAATATAATGAAATAATTCAGTAAACTGAAAGATTATCATTGCAATGTTTTAATTCTGTTTTATCAGCGTGTTTTAAGCATGCTGCTGGACGAAAAATGTGCCACGTCAATTTAATGTTGAAATCGAATGCTTTAATGTAGACAAGGAACAGAACAAGTGCAAGGCTAAGAAAAGAACGCGGATTAAATGTCTATAGCAATTTGAAGTTAAAAACTACTTTGTTAAGGAAACCATGATTATAAAATTATGCAAAAGTGATTCCGTTGAAATTTTATTTCTGGCGATCAAGCTGGTCGCCGAAGGCGGCTAGTTATAAATAACATTAATCACAAATGATTTGATTTACTCAACTAATGTCCAGCATGAATTTTACAGAGAGAATTCTGTAATATTGCATCATGATTAGATGATAAAGATGCTTCAAAGAGCCAGCAATCCCTCGGCTTCTATATCACACCAACATGACGTGTGAGGTGAGGACCAGATTTAACAAGACAATACACATATACGACACTTCAACAGAATCGGAAGTCGAAGCAGCTAGTCTCAACCGCGAAATCGAGTCCCTCTATCATGCCATAGTAATCTAACAATTCTTGGACCATTTTTATAATGAGAATCCGTAGAGAAATTTGGCGCAGTTTAGCCAAAGATGGCTCTTGCGCCATTGAACCTCAACCAACCAACCGATCGTAGAGAAATTATAGAGGAAGGAATAAAGGAGGCAGCTAACTGTTAATTACAAACTTCTTTATCCGCATTTAATAGATCATCAAAAACTTCTTCACAACCAAACGGAAATTCCAGATTAACCAGCGGAAGTGGCCTCCCCAAAACTTTCTCGCATACCAATAACACGGGTAGGGTGGAAAAAATACACCGCGCGCGGGAATACGTGAGGTATTCCCTAAGGTGGGGAAAACACTCGCTCCAGCGTTCGCAGCTTGAGAAAATCGAATAGGTAATTTCAACGCCTTTTTTTCAACCTATTTAAACGAAAATTGGAAACAAATCTACAATTAGGGTTTCAAGGCCACATACGAAATTTCATTTATCTAAGCAATTTTGTTAAGAAGTTATGGTGTTCAAAAGTATGTGATTATACAGACCCACAGACGGTCAACCTTCTGACGGATTTGGCCCAAAATTTTATACGGACCTACATTTATAATGAAAGAACTGTGTACCAAATTTTATCCATCTATGTATTTAAGTTTTTGAGTTATAGAGTTCACATGAACGCGGACAGACAGACTTCCCGCAGACGGATTTTGTCCAAAATTTGATGGAAACCTACAAATTATGTATAAAGATAACATACCAAATTTCATCCCTATAGCTCTAATAGTTTTCGAGTTATCGTGTTCACAGACACACAGACAGACATAATTCCAAAATTGTGTTTTTCGGACTCAGGGAGGTCTAAAACGTGGACATTCGTCAAAATCTCGAGTTCGAATTTTTTGACGATTGCAATACTTTCTCTTTGTATACTTCGTATACGAGAAAGTGAAAAGTAAAAGCATGAAAACAAAAAGCCTGCATGGAAAAAAATGAGCGAAATTACACCTTAATACGTTGATGTATTCCAGTATATCATATATCTGGCAAAACATCTGTTTAAAAAAATCACTTACCTGCTTATGCATTTCGACGTTCAAACCATACGACATTTCATAATACTGAAAAGAAAGAAAAAAATGACAAATAAGATCAATCACATTTTATAAATGATCTAAAAACAAATTTTAGGGTTCAAGGATCATTAGGACTATTTCAAGGAAATTATCATCTATAAATACATTTGAGAAACAAGATATGTGATTTTGCTGTTCGTTAAATAAATATTTATTTTTCATTTTAAGAATCACTAAAAATAAATCAACTTTGCTTTTCACGGCTAATAATAACATTACTACAATCTTCAGTCGAATTTTGTTTCAGCAAACTTAAATGGTAATATATAGTGGGCATATGGAATATGGGTTTGTGCAAAATCTTAAGGACCACCAAAAAAAAGCCGTAAAAGAATATAATACTAAAATTAAAATTAACTCCATAGTTAATACAGTAAATTTACACAAAAAAAGTGTTAATCCATAAACTAGATGCAAATCATCACATGAGTCTCTTGGCGTTTATTTTTAAATAAACAATAGCAAAAATTGCAATAAATGAAAAATGAGCAAAAATTTAGAAATTTGAAAAAAAAGGATTTAAGACTGCAATATTTCACACCTTAATTTTAAATAATCACAAACATAAGATTATTTACCATAATGTTGTAGTATTCAAATAATGTTATTAAAATTTATGTAATGTGTAGCTAATTATCATTTTTTGAATACTAGATAAAACACCTGGAACAAAACAGTTTAAGTTATGGATGAACAAGTGCGAAGAAATAAATGATGTAGTAATAGATATTAAACAAAATATGTAAAATTTTGTACACATTTTAAAATTAAGACATATTAAAACGTTTTATATTTAAATAGCACTATTGTTTTTCTCGATTTGCAGGAAACAGTTGCACTTAAGTGTAATCTGATTTTACAGATATAATAATATAATACAGATAATTAATAATAATACAGATAAGCATTATAGAGGGATATATGGGCTCAATATTAATAAGCAGATTAAAATAAACTCTGTTTAAAATAAGTCATTCAAATTTATTTATTTATTTGCAAATGCAGGAGAAATGAAGTAAAATTCTCAATGCGATATTAATAAAAGGGAACTCATTAAGAATAATTGGGCCTTTTCATTATGAACCAATTAAAGTTACTCTCAGAACTCACTACAAATTAAGAGTCAATAAGTACATTTTGAAACAACTATTTTCGTAAAACATTACAAAAAAATTCAAATGCTGAATTGTTCCCAAATTATTTAATTATAAGAAATTTAAGCAAAGACGTAACCTGTAAACACGTAAACTTGTTGCATCGCTTATGAAGTTATTTCATTTTTGTAAAACAAACTACATACTCTGATGTACAGTACAGCTTAAAATAGTGAATCTGGAATTCCCAATCGTCATCTGACCGCGGTTCAAAATTACGAGGTCCGTCCCTAAATAGCCCTCGTGTTGCTTCAAAACGGGACGTTAATATAACCTAACCTAACCTAACCTGGAATTCCCAAAATGCTAGTTGCTTTTTGATTGTCTAAATGTGCCTATTTTGTGAAGATACCGAAGCTAGTAAAAAAATAATAATCCCAACTTCAACTTATGTTGTGATAAAAGGGATAGAGAGAGAAATGGTAGGTAAAAAGAACAAGACGGAACGAAGACACAAAAACATTAAAGATTTGTTTAAATTCTCACAAACAAGAAAAAACGAATTTCTTCAGAAATAAAAGTGAATTTCTTCTAAGAAAATTATAGTAATACAATGTCAAAAAATATTTTGGAAGAGTACACAAAAATTTCAATAGAGTAAACAAAATGGCATGGACTTGGGGAAATTTTTACTTTGTATAATATTGAAAGCTCTAAACATTCTACTGCCATGAATTTTACCCCTAAATAAAAATTTCTTTTCACAAGTCAAATGTTTGCTATCGACATAGCTTTTAGCCTCTGGAGTACACGAAAGAATCTGGAAGCACACATATTTTTATGAGTTTGCAGAGAATTTTTTTAAATACAAAGCATAAACGTCTGCTGCGATCTGAATGAAAAGATGTATCTTAAATGTATAACTTCTTTCCCTAAACTGACATAAGAATCCAAATTTCTATGAAGGAACAGGCGGCAATATTAATGCCACTGTATAGTTC
>BGPR01050260.1:0-11109 GCA_013235015.1 Araneus ventricosus
CCCCCCCCCCCCCCCCCCAAAGTATAATATCGCATTCTAAAAGCTGCTTAGCAGCTCTCTTCGAAATATTATTAGAAGAGTTTGAGAAAGTGAAAAAAAATTAAGACGTCAGGAATGCAGAGAAGACACAATTTTTACCAACGTTTGGGTAACTCAAATTCATATTAATGAAAATCAGAGTTAAAATAGAATGCCCCAAACTTTCAATTTTCAGTTTGAACTGGGGTTATTATGAGGAAGCTCATTCATTTCCTCATCAATAATGGAAGGTAAAGAGTGAAACAATTAATTTTCTTTCGTTGGCGAAAAGACTCAGTTTTTTCGAATACGTCAGATTTTCTTAATTACAACTAAATTTCTTTCTTGCACTGGCGTAAATCCGGACGTGAGCTTGAAATCCGGTCGTATGGTAACCCTTCGAATACTACAGCTTCTCTTCGACATGGGACCGAGTTATTTTCCGACTGACAGGTTATGAGTCGAATTTATATCTTTCGCTAATATTTTTTTCAAACGGGTTGTAAAAATATACACAAGCCCAAAAGTCCAATCCATGTACGTATTATACATAATGCAAAAATTGCATAATATTATACAGGGTGCCCACTAAAGTTCCTTACCACCCTTTCAACTACCGAATGGCTGCAGCTATATTGATAAGAGTGGTCTCTAGGCATGATAAAGTGACTATGCGCTACTGGATGAAACAACTTACAGCGCCACCTGGTGGAAAACGGTGGAGTTAGCGTTATTATCTCTAAAACAGTACGAGATAGAGGAAAAAAGTGAATTACAAAGTTGTAGAGCATCATCGAGTTAGTACAAAAAGACACCTTATGGTCATGAATGCTAAAAACAGAGCGCTTAAAATGCACGTTTGTTTGTTTGCGGCTTCCAAAACTGTGACTATTACGGATGCTTGTGCCAACTTGACACCCGCTTTTCTACACCGTGTACAACGTGAAGTTCAAGCAAGGGTCCAGATGTGCATTGTAGCTGTCGGAGAGAAGTTTGAACATAGAAAATAAAGGTATCTTGTGATAACTAGTTTTTTCTTTTCTTTCTAAGAATGTCTTGTCGCGTGTCAGTTAAGGAAATCGCGAACAAACAAATACGAGTTTTAAGCGTTCTGTTCGAAGCATTTACGTCCACAAAAAATTACCCCCCAATTCTTTTTTTACTCCTTTCATTTAAAAAATGAATCAGTTTAATAAAGCTCCCAGAATTTTGATAGTATTCACTCATGACATATCTGCAATCAACGATTTATTTAATACTCTAGCGACTCTCTAAATACTTTTAGAAACACAAAACATCAAGACACTGTAATAGCTTTTATTATGAGATTTCAAAGAAAGAGAAAGCATTTTTTAGTCGTTTCTTATTTCCTCTTTTTCCAAAAATTTACTCCATACTGTTAGTATTCCAGCCTTAGGAAGGACAGCAGAGTTGCAGGCAAGTCAAGCTTGCTTATTCCATGCGGCAACTGCAGGTTGAAAGCCATGACTTTCCGGATGGCTATGCGACAATAGTGAGTCAAAGACCTGGGTGTAGGTTCCGAAGGATAAGGACCAACGATTCTCTCGTACGTACTCTGGAGTTCTTCGATAGAGAAATCAGGATTTTTTGTGATTATAAATGCCATTTCTTTTTGGCTCAGAAGAGCATCAGGGATGGAACGCCACATCTCAGCAAGGGCTTTGTGTACTGGTTTAGGCATGAAGCGACCGGAAATTTCAATGTCGTATTCAGTTCGATGGAGTACTTGTAAGCGAAGAATATCTAACATAAGCTCATGTCTTCTGCTGTACCTAGCAAAAAGAAAGAAACAGAAATAAAGTACAGTAAAACCAACAACTAGCAGAATAGACAAATAGCAGAAATCTCTTAATGTATATTTATAGTAATGTGACTTCACTGCTGTCCTGGGACGAAAATGACAATAAAATCTTTAAAAATTTAATAAAGCGCACATATTGTATTTAATTAAACAAAACGGTCGATATAAACTTCAATAAAAGGGTAGTAATGTACAGAAATGTACTGTAATATTATAATACAATAGAGTCTCGTTAGTGATGAGTTTGACGCGTCAAATCAATGTCCACTCCTAATCCACTGACGGTTAGTCACATCCGCCATCAGACAGTACGGTCACTACCAGGTTTATACAAGGGCGGATCCAGGGGGCTTTGGGGTCTCATCCCCCCCTTTGGGTCTTAAATCACAGACTGCCAATAACGATACGTGTTGAAAATTTTTAAAACTTTTATCTAGACTTATTAGGAAAGTAATTATAATATAGTAACAAGTCAGACACAGGTGCGTATTAACAAAGCCCCCCCCCCTCCTTCTAAGAATGGCGGAAAATTGATGTATTTTTTATTTATTTATTCGTTGTTTTTATCAGCTGGGAGGCTAACGATAATTCGAGGGGCAAGAGGTTTGTTGCAGGGCCTTTGGGGGCACTCACTGATTTATTCTTGCCTTTTTCTTTTTCATTTTAGAGTGTTGTATTTGTATGCAGTACTTGCCTGCATGCAATTGTAGGATACAAACGCAGCACTAATACATAAATTTGCGGCGATCGTTTTAAAGCAACGATTGCTTATGCAGTTTTCAGTGGAGAAAGGAAACGCCCTGTTAAGAAAATAACTTGATATATTTTAAATTTCAATCTTCGAATAGTTATATTGGATTGTATAAAGTTTGGATATATGTTAAGTACCCATTCGAAGATTCAAGCTTAATAGATACCGTAAAAGGGGTCCTTTTGTATTTATAGAGGTAACTTTGTACCAGTATAAAATTTGTTGAATAGTGAAATAGAGACCTACTGATTAGGAATAAGGAATTGAGATTTTTTTCTTGCTCCTCTTAGCAACATTTACTATTGTATCACATTCCTTAAACGTACACAATAATCATTCAAAAGGTTACAAAAGATAAAAATATTGAGCCAGTTTTTCAGCAAAAATTTTAGTGCTGAAAAATCGGTCTCTGTTGACGAAAATACAACATTTCTGAAGGCAAGTGCATTTGAATGTGAAAGATAATAAACCTGTACTTCGTTTTGTAGCTTTAATGCTAATTATATTTGTTTGCTGAATTGTAATAAATTTTTTTCTGACATGGGGTTAATTTGCAACGAAAAAGAGGGTTTCTTTTGCACCATGGGAATTTGCAGTACAAAGTAACCTCAGTTGTTTTTAAAATTTATTTTGTATTAAAGAATAAGAATAATAATTCTTGCTTTGGCTTCAGTTATTCACAGGGTGTATACAAGAAAGTTAGAAACTCGTAATTATATTGATTTTTCTCCAGAGACCCTAGAAACTTGCTTTAATGCCATTTTACAAGTACTTTCAAACTTGTACTTTTAAAGAGGCAGAAGCTTTTTCATATAAGGAAGCCTGACAATCCCCTGGTTTTCTCCAATCAGAAGAAAATTATCGTTGTAATTTGTATAGTCCAGTTCAGTGACTTCGGTTTTCCTGTCAATAGTGTCGATCTTAAAATGATAACAAATGAAGGTGTGGTAATAGATATATTAATAACATATACGGCAATAATTCGATAAAAGGATGTCTAAAACGCCATCCTGATTTTACCGAATACAAAGGCGTAAAATTATTGATTATAATCAGGTATTTATAAAATGTATTTTTCTTGTGTATTTCCACCCATGTTTTCAATAAATGTATCTAACATTGGACAGAGTGAGTTTGCTATCGAAATATACCGAAAAAAATTGGGGGTGAAAAGAATCCCCGCCAATAAAGTAACTTTACAGCAAAAGTTCGAAAAATTATAATTTATTATTGAATTACTCTATTATCAAAATTTTGTTGCAAAACGTATCTCTAGTAATCACTCAACGAGTTAAAAATCAGAAAACTTTTCTTTTAGAGAAATAAATGTAAAGAGAATCTCGAAATTCTTTCTGAAGTCAAGAATTAGTGCAAAGTACGGTTTTACGGTATAAATTTGAGGTAAAACCTCATAATTTAGTTTCTCTTACAGAGCAAATTCAGCTTTTTGCAATTCTGTTGTCTTTCTGAATAGGTACGGTATTCAGCAGGAAATTTTAAATAAGCTGCTTTATGTAATATGACTTTGAAATTATAAAATAAATTTATATTATGTTTTGTACATATGTAGTTAAAAATTATTTACAACAAATACTCATATTTCCTTTAATATTCAAAATATCTACTTTTAATTTTAATATAATGCTCCGCTACTATATTGTCAAATATTCTGTTTGTATAATGTGGTTGAAAACTCTAAATGTTACAAACACAAAACAGGCGAAAAAACTGGGGGAACTTCTTTAAAAAAATTTTTGTCTCCCCGAATACTCTGGTGCTATTTTTAAGAAAATTCATGAAAGAATTGCATCCAGCAAAGAAAACCATTAATGAAAGTCACAAATCATTATCACCTTCCTATATGATGGTGTGAGCCCAAATCATTTTCACTTCCTGAATCTTCTTCTAGAAGCCCTTGTGATCGAATCTTCATGCGAGTTCCTACGATTGCGCGTCTCACAATTGTCTGCAACTAATTTTGAACTATTGATCCCGCATTAATTCTCGTTTTTTTGCATTTTAAGAGTTATGCTTTACTTTTGGACACAAGTGTATCTGACGATGTTAAAAGCGAAATGAAGGTTCCTAGAACATGTTGCATGGAAACAACTAGAGAAAATGTTCCTTCAAACAATGCTGAGGAATATTTAAGACGAGTGATATTTGTGTGTGTACTTATAATTCAGAGGTTCCGAAGCTGTGGTACGCGTACTAGAGTGGCCCTAAAAAAATTTTTTTTAGAAATCGATTTTGACACAGAAAATTTGTGCATTAGATCTGTTAAAACCCACTAAAAATTACATCAATTTCGTTTAATAATTAGCCGCGCCCCTTTGGTATTAAAAAAATGAAAAAAAGACAAAATCTATTTTTTTACAAAAAAATATATTTTGAAAATTAATTTCGAAATTAGTTCTGGCATACAACGGAAATGTTACACAGTGGATCAGTTAGAACCCTCGAAAACTTTTATCAATTTGTCCCAATATTTAACTGCGCCCCTCTGACATTAAAAAATTGAGAAAAAGAAGAAAACTTGGGTATTTTGCAAGAAATATAAGTTTTGAAATTAGTTATGGCATATAACAGAAATATTACGTAATACGTTAGTTAGGACGCACCTAAAATTTAATCAATTTTACTCGATATTTATTCGCTGATTTAAAAATACGCACGCACGCAAATAAAACCTATCCTATATATATCTATAAAACCTAGCCTTAACATCAGAATCGCATGTAGCATTAATAGAGGAACCAGGTAGCAAGTATACAGATCATATATCGTTAACTGCTGGTGATAGTGCAAAAGAAATAGTCCAAGGTATTATCAAATTTACAAAAATGTATAATATGAGTTTGAAGAACGTATCGGTTACCGGATGTGTCGGAACAAATGTGAATACGAAATGGAAAGGAGGAGTAATATGTTTGTTTGAGACATACATTGGAAGACCATTGAAGAACATTACAATGGAATATATGTATGTTACATACTAATGAGTTGCCACTAAGGCACCTCATTCTGGAAATGGACGGTTGCACCAAGGGACCATATTCATATTCTGGACCTATTAGATTGCTTCTAAAAGACTGTGAAAAATCCGGTTGTCAAATTTGATCAAATTGACTGTACTCTTCAGTCTTTGGATATGAAAGACATTAAAAAGCTAAGTACTGACCAATATTTATATCGCATCTGTCTTGCCATAAAAGATGGTAGTTGCTCTTCTAGCGTGACTGACAATAGTCCAGGTAAACTCAGTCATGCATGATGGCTGACCCCCGAAAACCCTTTGTTACGGTTATACATTGGCACTGCAAGTCCATCACAGAATCTTATTATACTCGTGGAGTGTGTCATGCTGGTTTATGCTCCAATGTGGTTTGAGATAAAAAATGAAATCGAATTGCCAGTATGGTGCCCAGCATTTCTGGAAAATGATTTCCCTTGCAAGGCAGCTTCCAGACAATGTTAAGCACATTATTTCCAAAGTATTCTCAAACAATGCATATTTTGAGCATCCCGAACACTTATTATTAACAATGCTACATGATTCTAGAAAACGCAATTAGCAGTTAGGCGTATAATCGGCGCCAGAGAATATGTTCACTGCATGTTTAGTCGAGTGGGATGTGAAAACAAGTCGGTTTTAGTGCAAATTCTGTCCAAAAATTATATGCACGGATATGGCATAGTCGGCTAGCAGATATTGGTTCTCGCACCATTCAGAATACCGTGAAAAATAAAGGTGTTAGGGGTTTAAGTCTATATGATGATTCTAATTTAAACTGGGAAGTATGCAAGTTATATAAACACAAGAGAACTTCTTTTAAGTCAACAAACTTTGTTAGATCTAAAGCTCCTAAGATCTTATCTTCATGGATACTTGGGGTCCTATTAAAGTTAATGGTAGAAACGTTGAAAGATATTATCTGTCGATAATTGATGATTTTTCGAAGAAAACATCTGTATACCCACTAAAGGAAAAATCCGAAGTGTTTAGGGTGTTTCAGAACCATGTTAATAGTGTGGAAAGGTTCATAGGTTGAAAAGTAAAATGCATTAGAACTGATAATGAATCGGAGTTTACTAATGATAATTTTAAAACCTTCTGTGCCGACAATGGTATTAAACATGAGTTTACAAATATTTATACCCCTGAGCAAAATGGTGTACCTGAAAGATACAATCAGACGGCGTTAGACTGTTCCAGATGCATGTTGGCTGATAGTGGTTTGGATAATAAATTTTGGCCGGATGCAATCCTATGTTTCACATATGTTTGGAATCTTATATGCCATAAGAACCAAGTAAAAACCCCTTTTGAGGTGTTCGGAGGCTATAAACCATCTGTTCGACATTTAAAAGCTTTTGGAGCTACAGCGTATGTAAGTCTCCCACGTCAGTTACGATCTTCTAAACTTGGTCCCAAAGCTAAGAAAGGTATTTTAATTGGGTATGCTTTTCGTACAAAGGGTTATCGTATTTGGTTCCTGACACTGATAAAGTGATTGAAACTATAAACGTAAGTTTTTGTGAGAAGGACCGTGGAGTTAAATCCCGCAGTGGAGCTGTGATGGGCACCAATAATGTGGATGAAAGTGAGGATTATAATATGGTGACTACTAGGTGTTCGTTACCCTCAGGTTATAATCTAGATTCTGACTCTGATTCTCGGATTGTATTAAAACTTTCAAAGATCTAACTCCCGAGCAAGAAGGTGGGTGTCCTAAAGTAAAATGTGTCGAATGAATACGAAAGGCAGTTCCGAGGAAAAATGGTAGTAGGACAGACATTTATTATTATGAAAAAGGCTGTAATACTAGGATAAGATCGGTTGATACCAAGGAGTATTGTGAGGATAGAAATATAGAATATATTCCTTCGGTTTTTGAGTTTAGAGCTAGCAACACTTATGAAGATATATATATATATATATATATATATATATATATATATTGTTCCTAATCAACCGAATCCATATCCTTTGCCCAACTCTAGTTTGTATAGTTCATGACTAGATATAAAAATCCCGAATACTATAACCAAATGTTAAAATCTCCGCAAAGATAATTGTGGTTGGAGGCAATGCAAGAAGAATTGAATGTCATGCAAGAGAGGAAAGTGTGGCATTTAGTAGATTTACCTCCTAACAGTGATCCAATTGGATGCAGATGGGTGTTTGCTCTCAAAAAGAATGAAACGGGTGAAGTTGTAAGATACAAGGCTAGGCTTGTGGGACAAGGTTTTAAACAGATAAAAGGCATTTCGTATGATGACACTTCACACTTTGTCCCGTAGTGAATTTCAGTCTAATTAAATTTTTTTTGCAGTATTAGTTGTTTGCCAAAACTGGGTTCACATACAGTGCGATATTAAATGTGCATATTTGTACGCCCCATTGAAAGAAGATGTCTTTACGAAACAACCACCTGGTTTTGAAGTTAAAGGTAAGAAAGGGATGGTTTGTAAACTAGATAAAGCTTTGTATGGTGGAAGAGAATGGTTTTACGAAATCCACAATACTTTTAAAAACCTTGGATTTAATAAATTTGAATGGTGCAATTGTATATATTCGTATGAAAACGATCTGTTACTTTTGTTGTACGTAGACGATATTGTTTTTATTGGTAGGTCTATTGAAAAAGTAATGAGAGGAATTAAATTATTGCAAAAATATTTTGATTTAAAAATTATTGGGAAAAACTCGCCGACTCCTTGGTGTTGAGTTTGAGGAGAAAAATGAGGAAGTCTTTATCCATCAGAGTATGTATATCGATGAAATTCATAGACATTTCTCTGAATATTTAATCCCATTTTCCTCGCTCCCCATCAGTAAAGGTGTCGTTTTTACCAGATCCCAATGTCCTCAAACAAATCATGAAAGAGAGGAAATGGCAGAATTTCCTTATAGGAATTTATTAGGCTGTTTATCTTTTCTTGTTAATCGTACTAGACCTGACATCAGTTACGCTGTAAATATTTTGAGTCAATATCAAAATAATCCTTTTAAAGAACATTGGAAAGGTTTATTGAGACTCTTAGGATATGTTAAATCCACTTCTTTCTACCAATTAAATTTGTCTTGTTTTAAACCCAAAATTGTAGCTTTTTCAGATTTCGACTTTGCTGCTTGTAGAGATGACCGTGTGTCGATAGGAGGACGAATCATTTTTATAGGCCAAGCACCAATGATGTGGAGAAAATTTAAAGAAAAATGCATCAGCCTGTCAACCATGGAAGCTGAGTTCACAGAATTCATTGACTGAAGCCGCTAAAGAAATGACGTGGTTTGACAGAATATTAGACGAATGCCGTGACAGAAAAATCATCGAAAATATTCAAGAAAAATCAACAAGCTATGTTGATAATCTTGCCGCTATCGATTTTGTGAAGTCTCCAGTAGAAAATCATCGGTCAAAGTACATCGATATTAAACTATTTTTTATTAGAAATGTAGTGTACAAAGAACTTTTTGAACTGAAATATGTGAGAAGTAAAGATAATCTATCGGACATTTTTACGAAAGCACCAACTAAGCACGATTTAGAAAAATTTGATGTGGTATTTAAGAAAAATGTTAGTGATACCGTCTATAGTTAATATTTGTTAATAAATGTTTTGTAAGTTACTTTAAGACGTCCACAAGTGATGTACGATATAATATAAATTGGTCTGTGAATATTTATTATGATAAATTTATTGTGTATTAGTAAAAACTAAATGTCTCTAAATTTGAAACTAGTTAGTGCATATGTTTGCACCTAAGATCTGTAATCTAATTTGTTATTGATCTTAATTAAAATCTTATGATAAGTCAGCAGAACGGAAATATTTTTCTTCAAAGTCCCTTTTGGCAATGGGAGGGTGTTTGTTAGCTTTGCTACAAATACTGATTGCCAAAATGTTCTTTTTGATCAACCTTCTTCGAATCATGGTTATTGTTAGACGAGATCTAACATCAATCAATCAGTAAAGCAAACCAGTTTGGGTTTATGCTAAATAGCTTCTATAAACGTCACATCTTTTAGCAATATAAATACGGTTAGAATTGTGATAACGTTGGTAACATATACATTCTTTGCATTAGATGCGAATTGTATTTCTTATTTTCAAGTTTTATTATTACAGTAGCTTTATTCAAAATTATCTACACTGTTTATTTATTGAAATTACATTCTTATTTATTTATTAAATTATTTACAGTTTATTTATGAAAAGCACCTAAACATTGAACATTTATTTTACCGCCATGTTTAGCTTAAAAATGTTTTTCTCTGCTGTAATCAATTTTAGATCCAGTTATTAATTCAATTTTTTTGGATAAATTGAATTTTTATTGAGTTCCCTTCAGTTTTGAAGTAGCTAAGTTCCACTGTAGTTAGTAAATTATTGGAAAAGAAGGGCGGTTTTGGATTCAAAAATTTGATCAAAAATTCAGATTCCACGGATTATACCTCTATCACTTTATGTGTTTTGATACAATCATAATTAAAGATCTTTTTTAATTATTTGCATATATCTTGCGCGCAGAGAGTCAAGCGTTCAGTTTGTGTCAATTCAATGACGTAAAAACCGGTCTTCATCCCCCTTGTCGGCTTTTTAGAAACTTGAAAGATAAAAGTGTGTTTACATGAGGCCAATATTGTCGCACAATAGCATATAGTTGTCCGTCCCTTCGGGACAAGAATTGATCATTGTCAGCTCTTTCTGCGCATGCCTGATCTTCTGTCAGTGCATGCGTGAATTTATTATCGATACACTATTAGTCCAGTCATTAGGTAGTTTTTAAAAACAAATTCTGGTGGAGTCGTAATTTTTTGCTCCTATATGTTTTTTGGGGTGCTGATTACGAATTTGAGGTTTCCCACCAAAAATTCTTGTTGGAATTTTAGTTATAGTCAAAAAATATGAAAAAAATGAACTTTCCCCCAGTTTTTTGCTTATGACTCAAAAACTATCAACTTTTTTATAATATCATCATATATCAAAATAATCAGCACAAAATTTCCTATAATCGATGTCTATGCTATTCTTTCTTTACGCGTACCGTTTAGGCGATGTAACTGGTTGAAGTTTGGCGAAAGTTTGACTTACCTGCTAGCGCGGCTTGAACAATAACAAATCTTCCTATTTGTATAAACTAAAATTTACTATCGTCCTATTAATACACTTTATTTTTTAATACACTTTTTCTACCGTAATGTTCCTTGTGCAAATAAATTTTTTATCTGTTATATTAGACATGAAAGTAATTTAGTCTCGAGCAACGCCGGGCATAAGTACTAGTTATGAATAAAATTCCTTGATTACCTCTAAAAAGGAAATTTAGAGCCACTCCGAAGAGCCGTTCTGAAGTCACTCTTCTTGTTAAAGTGTTTCATGCTCACAACTCCTAAGTTACATATATTATTTTTTTTGTTATTATAAAGATCATTCTAGCACACTTGTAGAGTGGGCCTGATTTTTTACATTTCTACGCCCTAGTCCAAAGCATTTTTTGCGCCCCCTCTCA
>BGPR01050261.1:0-11109 GCA_013235015.1 Araneus ventricosus
ATTATCCACCTTAACTCATAGCATCCTGCAAAATAATAAATTATTATCAGAATATCTCACTTAAAGTTTTGTAAAATCCTTATTTGTATGGAACAAAAGTATTAATATGAACATTAATTAAAAATCTCCCTTCAATAATGCAATTTTCTCCGTAACATTATTCCCATCTGAAATGCATGTTATTAATGCATTGCATATAAAAATCAAGACATTTATTCAATTTAGTAACTTGATTCTGACCTTTTGACCACATGATTTATCCTTATTTTCAGCTTCATTTTATTAATTCCAATGAAAACGAACCCAGCAACACAAAACATTTCACAAAGTCTTAGGGGTGAAGTAAATCCAAATGAAGAAGGTCACAAGGCATAAACAATGGTGAACAATAACAGGCGTCAATGGTGAACCCAGCACGGCGAAACGGTGCCACCAATCAGCCAATAATCATTGTTCAAACACGTCATACAGGCATCCCGGCAGCACCCATCCACACCAGCACCGAAGCAACGTCAGCACATGTCACAAAGGTAGTAATGCACCGCAGGCAACGGCGCGGGCGCGGCACTGTTCCGTTGCCCGGGCGCACAACGCACCACCAACCGCCCCATCCAAACGGCAACGCGGTAACCGGCGAAATTGTTCGTTCGCAACGGTATAATAACCAACGCCAAACCGGCCGCAATTTACAACAACAACAGCAGCGCACAGCAACACAGGGAAGTGTATGCGCAACCGCATCAAACACAACGAACGTTCACCGCTGCAAGCACGCAGCCAACAACAGTGAACAACAACGCCACCCAAATGCCATGTCAGAACAACGGCAATACGGTAATTAGTAGAAGAAGAACGTTCGCCATATGGCAGAATAATATAATTGCAGAGAAAATCAACAAATGGCGAAGAACACCGCGGACAGAATGGCATAGCGCGAAGGCAGGCATGGCATTACTGCAAGAAATGGCATATGGCGAATGTCTGTATAACGTCGGTACAACGTGGTATAGTAGTGGTACCGCGAAGGTATCGTACGCGGCATGGCATCCCCTGCACACCGCCACCAGGCAAATGGCATAACGGAACCGGACCGAACACCACCAATAACCGGGGAACAAGGTGGCATGGACAACCCGTACAATGGTAACCAGCGCAGTGGTGGCGGTATCAACAACACCGAACAATGTCAACAAAGAGAATCAGCATGTTCACAACGGTAACAGTGTTAGCACCAGTTGCACAGGCGTAACAAAAGAATGCCTAATGAGCAATGCAACAACAAGGCCCTGAATCGTAACAAACGAAAATTCATCACCCGCGGCAGCAATTGCATGGCGAACGCAACGGCCGCACCGCGGCGGAATGAATAACGAAATACACGGTTATGGCGGCACAATGCCAGCATACAACGCAACAACACACGCATTCCCGCAGAAGGCAAGGCACTACCCAACGCGCACCGGCAAATGGTAACGTACCGTTCCGCAACCAGCAATCAAACGGCAGGTCCGTATAACAATAACCGGTATGCAGGGGCGGTTCACCGCACCAGCGTGAATATAAACCAGCCGCCCGTAACGCAGCGAAATGGTACACAAATCTTTGCCCAACCAGCGGTTCAGCGTTCAACCACGGTCAATAAGATATTGAATTTATTGAAGGTGGCGACATTATGCAAAATTAAGCGTTTTGTGTGCAGCTATCGCAAGTGTCTCATTTTCTTTGTTCTCAGTAACAAACGCAAACTCAGATTTCGTATTTCCAGAAAACATCATGCTAAGTTCATTCCATTTAGCTTCAGTTTGTGCATTTTCTGTATTATAAAATATACTTCTTGATAAATATTACTTAGTTTGCCATTAACAAAAATATATTCTCAAAATCGAAGTCAGACAACAGTGCTAAGATAGACGACTCATGAATTTAAGATAGATCGATTCATTAAATTATTTTCCCAAAGCGCGTAATAGATGACCATAAGCTCAACAAAGAGCTGAGACAATTGCAGAGATCTGTCCACTCATCATACATTTTCCATAAAGTCAAGGTTCCTTAAGCAATTGCTTTCAAATTTGGCAGTTTTAAGCCGGTTACAATGTTTATAAAAAGATTCTAATCTAACTTTCTATGATAGATGCTTTTCGTTCGTAGAGTGAGAGCCACGCAAAATGCCACACGAGATGCCAGAATCGGAAAAACATCGATACGACCATGTAGACACAAAAATCTGTTAGTAAAAGAGGGAAAATGCCAAAACATATGCTTCACGAAATATGGATCTTCAGTTATAAGGACTGTAAGAAAAGCGCACAACGAAAAGCGATCATCAAAAATGTTCAAAATCTCCAAAATTTCTTCGTATAAATTGATGTGTTTGGGAAAATCTTCGGAGAAAAGTCTCCATTTTAACTGTTCAAGCAAATGCTTGAAGTAGAATTCCGGTGATTCTACAGCAGAGGAGATAATAAGTGACAAAAAAAAGACAGAAAGTGATATGCAATATGGTAAAAAGGCTATTTCATCTGGCTCTCCAACAATCTCAGGAAAATAAGATGGTAGAATTTGGGAATCTCTTTGTTGAGATCATTTTGAAGTAAAACTCTCAACTTTCTTCCCTCGTGAGCCGAAATATAATAGTAACAAAACCAAACAACCTGAAATACATGGAAATAATGCAGATGATATTAAGGACAAAATGATGGCATATTTGTCCCGTTTGATGCTCACGGTTAGCTTTTCAACAATCGGTTGAAATCAATTACTCATTGCAAGATAGTTGCGACGCTTCTTATATAAAATACATACATGAAGTTTAGAAATCCCGAAGATAATGATTTCTTTTCCTTCTAACTTCTAGTATATATAAAAAAAAGTTAAGTTAAATAAAAATCTTACGAAATAAATAATAAAAAACGAAGCATATTAAATCCGTAGCTATTTACAAATTTTCGTTTTGATTGCTTAAAATCCTTTTAATTTTTTTGGCCATTGAGATTATTAACTTTAGTCATAATCTGTGGCACTGATTCCTATAAAAGAAAGAGAATGAATATAAATCTAAACTAGCCACTACAGAAAAGGCATAGCCTTTCTTATATTTCCCATTTAGTGATAGGTCTTCATATTTCTTCTTCAAAAGATGAACTATTTTAAGACTTTGATTTCACCAGAATAATCATCATTTATCTGGATGAGCTAAGCGTCTTTTATTATAAATTATATATGATCCTTAATTTTTAATAAAAGTGGTAAATCAAATTTTAGAATTCGTGGCAGATTTTCTAATTAATACTTTTCATTGGATGCTTTTCCTCAAGAAATTATATAAACTGTATCTTACTTTTTAAACTTACAAATTGAATTCCTAGCTGATAGTTTCTAATCCATGTAGGGTGAGATATTTGAATACTTTCACTACGACTTTAAAACGCTATGACACTGTTTTCGCTCTTAAGGACTGCAAACAATTTTTGATTACTCATCACGCATTCACGATGGAAACGCTCTCTTTAAAATTCATGTCAGTCTCAATTCAAATTTATTCTGGTGAAACAGAAAATTTCAAGGTGAGTTTTAAATATCGCTTTTATTCAGCTGAAATGAATTTCAAAAAGATCAGCATTTTGCATGTGCCAGAAACATCTCTGGCTGATTTATTTTCTTGACAACTCCCATTAGATGATTTAAGTCCTGTGAATGAAAAGTTCTGATTTTTATACATATAAAGTTACAATCATGTCACATGCGAGACTTATAGAATGATTTATGAGAATCAATATATCTTTTGAGTAGTGGTTGCATTTTGATATTTTATAAACAGAATTGAGAAAATGAGATTTAGATGAATATGAGAATGTTGCCGATAGAAGAGAAGTCAGAATCCATTTTAAACGAAACTTTCAAACAATTTCTTTACAGGTGTGTCACGACCCTCTTTAGATTATTTTGAGAAATGGACTCGGAGCTTGAGATCGATAGTAAGGAGAGAAACCAGTGATATATGCTAGTCTAGAAGTGTAAAATCTGATAAATTTAATTAATGATTGTTTGCCGACAGGTGGCGCTGCAGGTTGCAGCTTAAAGCTATTCAGAACTGACAGAGAAATCTACATCGCTGTCCTGCGCACAATGACAAAATGGTCAATTTGAATCGACGTTGTGATGTGATTGAACGATTATCATGTGAAATGACAGTCGTATGGCTTCTCTTCTCGAAATCCTGAACTGTGATTACAACGTCAAGCGCTACCTAGTCGGCAACATTTATAACTAATTTTGAAACTTGTATCAGATTTTACGGCTTTTCCAGACTAAGCACATATCACTGGTTTCGCTTCTTCTATCGATCTCGTTGCCAGTGATTATTAATTTATTTTTAAAAGGGAGTCTTTGTTGGACACCTGTATATTATTTCCATGCAATAAATAGTAGCAAATGTAAGAAATGATCTCGCATTTTCTAGCAATGTTATTTGGCGATGCGACAACACGCAAGCGTGTGAACTTAAGAGCATCAAGCTGAAAACTCATGATAACTCAAAAGATGTAAGAAAATTGGATAAAACTGGTGATATTATTTTATTATACCAAGTATAGTTAAAAGCACAAGAAAATTCATAGAGTATTTATCATTCCTAATGCCATAATTTAACTAAATCGCAATTTCATACTGTCCATCCCCTTCTTCGTTCATGTCCAATCTCAGAAAGCTCTGAACACAAAAAAAAAATGATACCTTAATCGCGATTCATCTCAAGGTTTGACTTGAGAAGATGCCTAGAGTCATTCTATCTGAAAAGCTAAGGATGTATTGCTATTAATCTACCAATAGAATTGGTTCACCCCACGGTAACGATGTCATAAATTATTCAGTTATAAAACCCAACCTATGTTGTGTCTATTTTGTTAAAGTCTTGACACTGTTATTTGCACAAAATACACAGAACCAATTCTATTGCTGAATAAAAGCATGTCTTATTTAAAAAGTAATAATAAGTTATCATTATTAATAAATCTAGAATTTCTTACTGTCCATCCCTCACTCCGTCCGGTCCATGTCACGAGAATACTCCAGTGGTCTCTCATCGGTCATTTCTACTCCTTGTGCGATGGTGTAGAAAGTCCGCTTTTCCTATGTGACCACTATGTAACACTTCTTCCGCAAGTCACATTTACTACATTCTGTTTTTGTTGAGATGGCGGGACCTTGAAAAATAAAAATAATTTAATCATCACAAATAAAAACTCTATTTAAACATTACTCGTTTTGGTGGTAGAAAAAAAAATGAAGGGCTCAAATCTAAATGCCTTATTGATACAGACCCCCGAGGGTAACTAAAATGTTTTTTAGATAATCAAAATTTTATGTTTTCCTATAGAAGTAAAGAGAAATAACGCGTTTCCATCTTTCGTTTCATTTATGAAGCAAACACTAAAAATTAAAAGTTTTCAGAAAATAATCCGATTTCCTGAAAGTGATATTTTAGTTTGATTCATTTCACTATTATTTGTAAATTGTTACTAATGTAAACCTTCATTAAATTAACTTTTACAGTTTAATGATAAAACTGTTCAAATCTTTAATGGGTATAAATAATATATGCGAGTTTTTATAGCTATTTTAAGACTCTGATTATAAAATATCAACATTCACACTTTCCATTGAAATAAAATAACTCTTAGCAAGAACAATATGTATTTACAACTAACTAATGCTATAGACACAATATAATTATGCCACATAAACACATGAATATGATTATCACCAATTTTGTGAATTATTGACTAAACAATATTGTAAAGGCCTTAAAAATGTATATATTTATTTTCACAAAATTTACAAGCGCTAAACAACCTTACCAAAGAACTAAATTTACAAAAAAATCAAAATTAAAAAACCTTTACTTTTTCCTTCATACCTATCCCCTCAATCGTTATTAAAGAGCATTTTGATTACATTGAGGTTTTAAGGATAAAATTTAATCACTTTAGTTTTCAACTTCTTTCGCTTCATTTTGACTTCGTAAGAGTTCTTGGCCTCCATTTTGTTCGATTCTTATACACTCTATTTTTAAACAAGTGTTAATGGACTGTATGAGAGCGCAGCCAATCTACGATATAATATTCTTACGGAGAAAGAGTATTAAAATTAAAAGAACAGAAAATTACTGAATTCGAAAATGAAATCAGAAGGATACTCCAGTCTGAAAAAAAAATCAAATTTTTATGACTCAAGAATAATTTTGAACACTACTTTGGGCAAATGCGTTTACTTACGACAGGGGATCCCGACCTTTTTGCCCTCGCATACCCCTTTATTGTTCTTTTTGTTTTCACGTACACCCTACTATCATATCCAACGACCCCCCCCCCAATATCCATCAGTGCAAAGAAGTTTTTATCAGTAATGTTAAGGTTAGCTTAAGAGAGAAATGACTCGAATTAATAGCATTTGCATAACTTATTTTTGATTTTACACTTTATTCCATTTTTACAATAGTGTTAGTTCAACGCCAAAGCAAATGGCATCAATATTGTCATTATTTCGTCTGTACTTTAAGAATAGCTAAAAATTGCACTCCGTAATAATCAACTATTCAAGCAGTATAGTTATTAAACAGCAAGTATTCACTTGGGGAAACAAAATTCTCTAACTCTTTTAATCCCTTGTGTTTTTCGTTTCTGCCATTAACAACTTTGATTTCGCGTACCCCCAGGGGTACACGTACCTCAAGTTTGGAACCTCTGACTTAAGATGATGGAATCTGTTCATATACTGACAAGAAGAAAGTTTCCTATCTTTCAAACCTTATTGATTTTTATCGCGATTGAAAGCAAATCTCAATTATCAGAGTTGGTTTTAACTGCTCTCAAAAAGTGTAAGGTGACCATAAAATAACGTGAGGTGCTCGATTACAAAAAGTTTCTTCAGCCAAGTGTAACAAAATTTGGCCTATATACTATTTTGACCGTGGGTTTTCGATTTATTCAAAAGGTAAAGTTTCAGCTTTCACCGCCAACTGCCAGATGACGATGAACATGCGGTTGGCCAAGTCAATTTCAATGCTGTGAATTGAAACGTCTGACTAACCCTATGATCCTACCCTGTCTCATTCGACACAGGCCGGACTCAAGTGGTTTCGGGCGCCTGGGTGAATCTCACCTGGAATTTCTGTTGAGAAAGGGAGGATTTCATTCTGATTTCATGAATGAAAATTTACTCCAGTTTTTGAGGAACTTGAATTCTCACTCTAGCCGGGTTCAAAGAGTTAAATAAATTATTTACATGATTGTTGATAGCAGGCGTCAAGAAAACTAACTAATTCTTAAAAGTTTCAATTTATATTTTAGTATTTATTAATGTAAAGTAAAATATCAGATGAAATCAGTTAAAACTAAAATTCAAGTCATTTTCTTCCAAACATCTGCTTAGCAAATATTCCAATTCGCTTCTAGCCTGAAAATGTAAGTTTTTTGTTTGGTGCCCGTGTATTTTTGTAGAGACCACCAAACTTCAACCAAAAAAGAGCATAGATAGGCACATAATAATAATTTAAAATATCAGTTATGGTCGGTCAGAGGTCAAGAAATATCATTTTTAATTTCTCGTATAGGAAGTATCGGAAGAGAAATGATTGTTATCACAAAAAAATCCCAACCATATAAACTTGAGGAATCTTCACGTTTTAGACCTCCCTGAGTCCAAAAAGAAAATTTTGATATCTTGTCTACTTCTGTGTCTGTAAACACGTTAACTTAAGAATGCAGCGAACTAGACGGATGAAATTTGTAAGCGGTATCAAATTTCAGAGAAACTTCATCAAAGAGCTGAATCGGCAATAGTTTGTATTTATGTGCCTATTTGAACTCGATAACTCAGAAACACAACAACCTTAGGCAACAAAATTGTTTTGTTTGTTGTATTGATATCAAAATTGTAGGTCAGTACGAAATTTTGTACGGAATCGGGCCTCGCAAAAATAGACCGAAATGCATACTCTATTCTCTTTACTATCAGTGACGTGCCGAGGGTAAGTGGGGCCAGGTCACGATGCGATTTTTTCGCCCCCGGCCGTCATTAGGGGTTTAGCAAGTGTGAACGGCGCCTATAACACGATAAAACTTTATATCGTTTATTCATCTTATTTGAAAATTTCATATATTGTTTAGCAACGGATTCGGAAACCCTCTGCGCTTTTGCGCATGCGCCGGGCAGTGTTATTTTCATCAAAATAGGGAGAAAGTGAAGAAATGGGAGGGTGATGTTTACCATTTACACAGCATGATCTAACAAAGAATTCCGGAAATGCGCTCATATGAGTCATTGCCTGACACCCCTTTCCGGTGTAAAATCGCCCAAAAGGGATAGTCTCGGAATCCAAACAGTACTAAGTCTCTTAGATTTATGACCGAGTTCCGTCCTAACTGACAAATCGTAAGTACAATTTATAATTTTCAAAAATATTTTTATTCAAACGGTTTATAAAAAATTGCATATAAAACACAAAAATCTAACATATTAACATAATAATATGTTTTATGTTTTTATTAATTATAATTTATATTATAATATATTATATAATATAATATATAATATTTATTATTATATATAATATATTATAATTAATATTATTATATATTATAATTTATATTACAATATATTTATATTATAATTTATTTATATTATAATATATTTATAATATAATTTTATTATTAATTATTTTTGTTAATTATGTTTGTAAATTAACATAATTAACAAAAAATTTAATCTATGTGCGTATAATTATTGTACATAATGTGAAAATACATATTAGGGGAGCATCGCCGATTTTAGACCACATGGACGTTTTTAAATCCTCTTCTCATCATCTTCTAATGTTATTTATCTTCAGTACAGTGTAATTAATTTCTCATGAAATACATTCTAAATAAGACAAATAAAGACCTTAAAAAATATATCAGCGATTTAGTCAAGGAAATCGGTTGCCTAGATTGAACCACCAATTTCTTTAACTGCAATTAAAGCAAAAGTATTGTTTGATTCTGAAATTCACACCAATACACAATACATGAACCCAAGTACGACATTTTATGCATGGTATCACTTCCTTTTTTCCTTTTTCTATCATTACAAATGATATATATATCCTCAGTTTTTGTAATTTTTGATCCAACATGTAATGGCTTTTTGTGCGTTTTTTTGCTTTGACTTGTTCCAGTTCCAATTTCTGACGAGTATTAGTAGTGATAAATTATTTTCTAAGTTATCACTGTAGTTTAAGATAATATTCCCATTGATTTAAATGGTCCAATTTAAGCTACTCTTTGTGGTTTAATCTCGACAACCTGTGGACAACAACAGAAAAAATTCCTCTAACCTTATTTTTTAAACAGTTTATTACAAAACAAATATACTAAATTGTAGCCAAAGAAATTTCCTATCTGAGGATATTATAACATTTCCCACTTAATTTCAAACCAGCGTAAGAGATTTTTGTCTTCTGTTAAAATAATTAACGGATTATACCTGAATCTAACCACTTCTTCTGTAACTGTAACTACAAAGCGCTCTCTCTTAAAATTGATCTCGTACACCCCATTTACACTGTTGCGACATAATTTGCCTATTTTATGGCCCAAATATTTAATCGAATTGAAGTTATGATAACAGTCCAATTTCGGTGACTCTCCCTTTGTGCCTTATTATACGGACTATAAACAAAAATATAACTAGAAATTATGTTTTGTTTTGAAATTTGAAGTTTATTTTTTGTAGTCGTAAGTTGAAGAGAAGGTGTATGTATACTCATTAATATTTTGTCTCCATGGTGCCCCCTAAAGCTGGCATCCGAGGCATCTATACTCCCGATTGCATGACATTTGCGTACAGTGGCATTTGCGTACTGGCCGTAAAGGTCCTGTCAGACTTCTGTAGCTCATTGATAATAGGGTCTAGTTAATGATTAGTATAGGTTAGCTAGAATGTGCGGCTGTTGTCAAGAATAGATATATTATATATATGAGAAGAAATATCATTCCTATGATTTTCCTCATACATTTTTATCTATTAATCCCATGCGTTTTTATCAATGAACAGCAATTTAATAAAGCGCATAATGTAGATATCATCAAAATCTATCCAAACTTTATTGAAAAGCATACCAAATTTTGCTCAAGCTCACGATTATAGATAGCGTTTTAATTGTTGCAACCTCTTCTCAAACTTGATTTCATCAGTCACACAACCGGCTGTGAAAATAGCATTGATGGAAAATTTTCTGACGGGTACGCAAATGCCACTGTACACAAGTGTCACAACACCCTATACTCCCGTTCTCCTCCCCGCCCATTCGCTACGCCATTGTTCACTATACGATTGAATATCTAAAAAGACACAAAGTAATAGAATAACTTTGTTTAATCCTCTAAGTGTTTTCTACGTATTTTTCCGTTTTTCATATTGAGTTCAAAAGCAGATAATTCATACTTATGTAAAAAACTTCCTAAATTACCATGAGTAAAATTTTCTTAAGATTTCAGAGACTTGATTAAATGCAATAAAGATCGAATTAATCTCTTTAAAAGCAAATTTTTAAGACTTTGAAGCAAGTTGATCAAAATAGCTAACCTCTCAGAGGGTTAAAAGACTGTTTTTAATTTCTTCTCTGTGGATAAATGTTTTTCTTTCCAATATATTCCGGGATAGGTTCAGGTCTTAGAGGAAATTAATATTAAATTCAGACCTTAAAGTCTTTTTCCTCTACAGAAAACCTATTCTAGTTTTGAATCTGCATGGATGAATGGCCTCTGATGAAGTCGTCTGCCGGATTCTTACTTCCCATCGTTGTCTATTATTATTTTTGTATTTTTTAACTCTTTCACATTTAAAAGTTTCCTTTATTAGTATTTATATCTTTGTTCACTATACGACGCAGTTAAAAGCAAAACATGGCATATTGTGAAAATATGCAAAAAATCGGAGGGGGAGAACTTTCCCAGCTTTTTCATTTTCTTTCCGATTTCGAAATTTAATTATTAATCAAATTTCAAGCATCAAAGCATTAAATCTTACTCACATGTAGGAAAGAAGATCTTCGCCTTCGTTATCATA
>BGPR01050264.1:0-11109 GCA_013235015.1 Araneus ventricosus
GAACTATACAGTGGCATTAATATTGCCGCCTGTTCCTTCATAGAAATTTGGATTCTTATGTCAGTTTAGGGAAAGAAGTTATACATTTAAGATACATCTTTTCATTCAGATCGCAGCAGACGTTTATGCTTTGTATTTAAAAAAATTCTCTGCAAACTCATAAAAATATGTGTGCTTCCAGATTCTTTCGTGTACTCCAGAGGCTAAAAGCTATGTCGATAGCAAACATTTGACTTGTGAAAAGAAATTTTTATTTAGGGGTAAAATTCATGGCAGTAGAATGTTTAGAGCTTTCAATATTATACAAAGTAAAAATTTCCCCAAGTCCATGCCATTTTGTTTACTCTATTGAAATTTTTGTGTACTCTTCCAAAATATTTTTTGACATTGTATTACTATAATTTTCTTAGAAGAAATTCACTTTTATTTCTGAAGAAATTCGTTTTTTCTTGTTTGTGAGAATTTAAACAAATCTTTAATGTTTTTGTGTCTTCGTTCCGTCTTGTTCTTTTTACCTACCATTTCTCTCTCTATCCCTTTTATCACAACATAAGTTGAAGTTGGGATTATTATTTTTTTACTAGCTTCGGTATCTTCACAAAATAGGCACATTTAGACAATCAAAAAGCAACTAGCATTTTGGGAATTCCAGGTTAGGTTAGGTTAGGTTATATTAACGTCCCGTTTTGAAGCAACACGAGGGCTATTTAGGGACGGACCTCGTAATTTTGAACCGCGGTCAGATGACGATTGGGAATTCCAGATTCACTATTTTAAGCTGTACTGTACATCAGAGTATGTAGTTTGTTTTACAAAAATGAAATAACTTCATAAGCGATGCAACAAGTTTACGTGTTTACAGGTTACGTCTTTGCTTAAATTTCTTATAATTAAATAATTTGGGAACAATTCAGCATTTGAATTTTTTTGTAATGTTTTACGAAAATAGTTGTTTCAAAATGTACTTATTGACTCTTAATTTGTAGTGAGTTCTGAGAGTAACTTTAATTGGTTCATAATGAAAAGGCCCAATTATTCTTAATGAGTTCCCTTTTATTAATATCGCATTGAGAATTTTACTTCATTTCTCCTGCATTTGCAAATAAATAAATAAATTTGAATGACTTATTTTAAACAGAGTTTATTTTAATCTGCTTATTAATATTGAGCCCATATATCCCTCTATAATGCTTATCTGTATTATTATTAATTATCTGTATTATATTATTATATCTGTAAAATCAGATTACACTTAAGTGCAACTGTTTCCTGCAAATCGAGAAAAACAATAGTGCTATTTAAATATAAAACGTTTTAATATGTCTTAATTTTAAAATGTGTACAAAATTTTACATATTTTGTTTAATATCTATTACTACATCATTTATTTCTTCGCACTTGTTCATCCATAACTTAAACTGTTTTGTTCCAGGTGTTTTATCTAGTATTCAAAAAATGATAATTAGCTACACATTACATAAATTTTAATAACATTATTTGAATACTACAACATTATGGTAAATAATCTTATGTTTGTGATTATTTAAAATTAAGGTGTGAAATATTGCAGTCTTAAATCCTTTTTTTTCAAATTTCTAAATTTTTGCTCATTTTTCATTTATTGCAATTTTTGCTATTGTTTATTTAAAAATAAACGCCAAGAGACTCATGTGATGATTTGCATCTAGTTTATGGATTAACACTTTTTTTGTGTAAATTTACTGTATTAACTATGGAGTTAATTTTAATTTTAGTATTATATTCTTTTACGGCTTTTTTTTGGTGGTCCTTAAGATTTTGCACAAACCCATATTCCATATGCCCACTATATATTACCATTTAAGTTTGCTGAAACAAAATTCGACTGAAGATTGTAGTAATGTTATTATTAGCCGTGAAAAGCAAAGTTGATTTATTTTTAGTGATTCTTAAAATGAAAAATAAATATTTATTTAACGAACAGCAAAATCACATATCTTGTTTCTCAAATGTATTTATAGATGATAATTTCCTTGAAATAGTCCTAATGATCCTTGAACCCTAAAATTTGTTTTTAGATCATTTATAAAATGTGATTGATCTTATTTGTCATTTTTTTCTTTCTTTTCAGTATTATGAAATGTCGTATGGTTTGAACGTCGAAATGCATAAGCAGGTAAGTGATTTTTTTAAACAGATGTTTTGCCAGATATATGATATACTGGAATACATCAACGTATTAAGGTGTAATTTCGCTCATTTTTTTCCATGCAGGCTTTTTGTTTTCATGCTTTTACTTTTCACTTTCTCGTATACGAAGTATACAAAGAGAAAGTATTGCAATCGTCAAAAAATTCGAACTCGAGATTTTGACGAATGTCCACGTTTTAGACCTCCCTGAGTCCGAAAAACACAATTTTGGAATTATGTCTGTCTGTGTGTCTGTGAACACGATAACTCGAAAACTATTAGAGCTATAGGGATGAAATTTGGTATGTTATCTTTATACATAATTTGTAGGTTTCCATCAAATTTTGGACAAAATCCGTCTGCGGGAAGTCTGTCTGTCCGCGTTCATGTGAACTCTATAACTCAAAAACTTAAATACATAGATGGATAAAATTTGGTACACAGTTCTTTCATTATAAATGTAGGTCCGTATAAAATTTTGGGCCAAATCCGTCAGAAGGTTGACCGTCTGTGGGTCTGTATAATCACATACTTTTGAACACCATAACTTCTTAACAAAATTGCTTAGATAAATGAAATTTCGTATGTGGCCTTGAAACCCTAATTGTAGATTTGTTTCCAATTTTCGTTTAAATAGGTTGAAAAAAAGGCGTTGAAATTACCTATTCGATTTTCTCAAGCTGCGAACGCTGGAGCGAGTGTTTTCCCCACCTTAGGGAATACCTCACGTATTCCCGCGCGCGGTGTATTTTTTCCACCCTACCCGTGTTATTGGTATGCGAGAAAGTTTTGGGGAGGCCACTTCCGCTGGTTAATCTGGAATTTCCGTTTGGTTGTGAAGAAGTTTTTGATGATCTATTAAATGCGGATAAAGAAGTTTGTAATTAACAGTTAGCTGCCTCCTTTATTCCTTCCTCTATAATTTCTCTACGATCGGTTGGTTGGTTGAGGTTCAATGGCGCAAGAGCCATCTTTGGCTAAACTGCGCCAAATTTCTCTACGGATTCTCATTATAAAAATGGTCCAAGAATTGTTAGATTACTATGGCATGATAGAGGGACTCGATTTCGCGGTTGAGACTAGCTGCTTCGACTTCCGATTCTGTTGAAGTGTCGTATATGTGTATTGTCTTGTTAAATCTGGTCCTCACCTCACACGTCATGTTGGTGTGATATAGAAGCCGAGGGATTGCTGGCTCTTTGAAGCATCTTTATCATCTAATCATGATGCAATATTACAGAATTCTCTCTGTAAAATTCATGCTGGACATTAGTTGAGTAAATCAAATCATTTGTGATTAATGTTATTTATAACTAGCCGCCTTCGGCGACCAGCTTGATCGCCAGAAATAAAATTTCAACGGAATCACTTTTGCATAATTTTATAATCATGGTTTCCTTAACAAAGTAGTTTTTAACTTCAAATTGCTATAGACATTTAATCCGCGTTCTTTTCTTAGCCTTGCACTTGTTCTGTTCCTTGTCTACATTAAAGCATTCGATTTCAACATTAAATTGACGTGGCACATTTTTCGTCCAGCAGCATGCTTAAAACACGCTGATAAAACAGAATTAAAACATTGCAATGATAATCTTTCAGTTTACTGAATTATTTCATTATATTCTTACTATTTTGAGTACTTCCTTTACAGATTTCATAGAAAAATTGATCAAATGTGAAAAAGAAAGTTAAATCCAGTTATATATTTTCTTAGCTTTCAACAATGGAAGAGAAACACGCAATTAAATATTTGTTTAAACAATGAAAACTGTTTGAAATGCGTTGCAACAAGGAAAAGTATTGTTGTAAATTATGCCAAAAATATTTTTTTAATTTATTAAAATTAGAGAAAAAATCGTACGACAACTTAATTGAAATCATTGAAAAGATATATTTTTTAAATTTTCAGATGCTGTCAAAATAATTTTTAGGCTGCAATATTTTCAGAAGTTATTAAGGAAAAACGCCAAAACGTAGCTTAATTTTTAATTAATTTAAACTCTAATTAAAATTTCGAAAAAACGGCTCCGAGGTGCACATTCCCACCCTCCAAAGTATGTTTGTGCCAAATTTTGTACCTCTAGGTCCAGAAGTCTGTCCTATAGAGCGCCAATACACAGACACACAATCTCCTTTATTATAAGTAGAGATTAAGATTGTTTTTGCTTGTGAAAGAATGTTACATGATGGTTAAAGTTAGTATATCCTCAATATCTATTTCACCTTCGTCAATTCGAGTTGATAGACAGAATTGTATAATTATGCCTGAAAGTGCTTTTTTAGTGCTACTTTAATAGAAGTTACAAAATATTCCTGTTTTGAGCATGGTAATTTTTGTTTCCGAAGATTCTTTATTATCGATCTAATGATTGAAAATAGTTATCTGTCCTTTTTGAAAATTAAATTATTAATGTTCTCGCCGAGATGCATAAGCAATTCTTATCTCAGCTGTGTATCCCCATTGTCGGATAACCGTTTCCCCTGCAATAGATAAACACAAGCAAATAGAGACGACGTTATTTCTGTCATAAACAATTAACTGGAGTCAGTTCAGACTAGCACATACAATGCATTAAAAAATATATAAAAGATCTCTCGCTCATCTCCCCTAAGACACCATCGAAATATTTCAATTAATCAGCAATGCCTCCGCCGTTTCGCAATCTTCTGTGGGTGCGTCAATCCCAATAAAGCTTTTAACAGCTCGAAATCTTTATACTTCTAAACAAACGAAACAAATAAAATTAAAGTGGTGAAAAAAAAGGCGTAGAGAAAAGGCAAATGCTGCTTGCGTATTTCTGGGAAGCCTTAAAAAGAGCCGCCGTTTATCGAGCTACTAATTGCGAAACTCATTCCACCGAACCGATTCTCGAACACCGTGTCAACATTTCATTTACCGATTTTTAATAGTCGACTTGGAAGAGAAGGAAAAGTGCCAACCTTTTAACTGAATTAATGCACCCTTCGGCGTAGCGTCAGGAGTTTCGCATTTCCAATAATAAAAACGGAATATTTGAGAAGTCTTATTTTATGTTGTATTTTATTTTTCACTCTTTGAGAAGGGGCGTATTTGCATTGAGAGTCTCAATCTCTTTAAGTCGTCGCATCGGGCCTTCGTTATTTTAAGGCGAACGGCCGATGCCGATGTTTGTGCTGAAGCTGCTTGTGCGAGTAATGTTGGTAGCGCCGTGAGGCGTCATCCTCAGAGAACTCTGCATCGAAATGAGGAAGTGCTTCAACCAGTCATCCAGGCCTTCCATCTTTGGTCACAAACTGCAGGGAGATGTACATGTTTTAAATGGTTCCACTTGTTAATTTGCTTCATTCAGATTTCACTTGCCCACTCTCTTTCTTTCTTTCAAGGCAGCATTTTTTTTCTCTCATTTTTGTCTTTTAGAAAAGTTGAATATAAAGCTAAAATAAATGCAAGGAAATTTGGGATGATGGGTATCACTTACGAACTCTGCACTGATTGAGTTATTAATGTAGACTTTTTTCACTTACTCTTAAATGAGGAAAATCTTTTGTAGTTTGCATGTTAACCCAACTTTTCATTTCTTTTATTTTGAATGTTTAAGGGAATTTGTAAAAAGTTATGAAAAGATTCTTTTGTATTATTTTGAGATTCTAGCAAATGATTCATGTATTTTTTGGGAAAAGGTTAACCATCAAGTGGATAAAAATACATACGTTTTTTCTGAAAAAATTTTGCTGCGAAATTTCAATTCTTATATCTAATTATATAATTTTTTATTGTTGTGTAAGATTCATATTTCGCGAATGAATAGCATTTAGCCATTTATTAAAGTTTGAACTGCTTATTTCTCTCATTCATAGAATTATTTTCATACAGTATCACGTACAAATTTGTTGCTATAACACAAAACTCTTTTTCCGAAAATATTTCAATAAGCACGTCGTTAAATATAAGTGAAACAACACTAGCTTTTTAATTCTCTGCTAATTTTAGCAATATTTATCTAAATTTTTCTCTTTTGAGAAATGTGTAATTTTTTAATCAATTGCTGTTAAGGATGATCATAAACTAAAGGACGTCTCTTTCAAATTGTCGCTTTCATCTTTAAAAATGGTTTAATGCAATGTATTGACTCGATTGAAGTGAATCCTCTTTTGCCTGTCATTACGTCTCATTTTCGCATTTTCTTCTAATGCTTTTACGTTTAATTTCAATTAAAAATTCTTTCAACTTCTCTAAATCTTGTATTTTACTGACGATTTTAATAACTAGGAGTTTAACTAAAGAGCACCGATTCACGCTTAGGTGTTCTACATTAATTTTCAGTTTGTTATTAATGACATTTAACTTCAAAAACGGTGATATTTCAAATAACATTCGCGTACGCATGATCTAACCCACTGATAATATTGCCCGTTCTCCCTGATGAATCGACTGATTTCGGTTGTCATCGATTCAACCACCTACACAAGAACCCCTCTCATAATCCTTTATCCCTCTTCAGTGGTCGTAAATGGCGCTGCTTGTGTCAGGCTCATGTCAAGCCGATCCTTCCTGCTGTATCTCCGTTCGTTGATAAAAAAATATATAAAGCAAAAGAATCATAGTGTGCTCAATTCTGTGCCCATAGGGGAAAAAAGAAGTTTCCATTCTGTTTCCGGAGAAGCCATCTGCTCTTTCTAAGCATCTCATTTGACACGTGCTTCGTCCCCGGAACCTTTTCTTTCCGTCCCCCCCCCCCCCCCGGAGGGGGGGGGGGGGGGGAGTGAGGAAGAGAAGATCCAACCGAGGTTTACGCCAGCGTCTTCCTTCGAGGGGTGAGGGGGTGTAAGGCAAAGAACGGTGAGATTCACGATCAAAGGACCCGACTGCATTAGAATGAATTATTGACAGTTATTTTTCATCACCGCTCTCTCACTCCGCGTTTTTGGAGCTTGTTTCTTTGCGCTCCGGCTCACATCCCGAACCAGAGAGCAGCATCCCGAAAGGATTCATCCCGATCCTGGTGGAGATGTTTTATTTTTTATATATATCTTTATACTGCTATTCCCTTGTTCCTTTTCCTCCTTTTTTTTTATCTCTTTTCTTTATTTTTTATATCATCTTCGTTTCGTTATCTGCTTCTACACGTTAATTTAAAACTTATTGGTGATGCGTGTTTTCGCTTTCGACGCGCTCGTACATCCCTTCCCTCCCGAGTATATTAACCCTTTCTTGCCGGAGCACATCAGGCGCGAATTGTCTTCCGGTATCTCAGTCGCGATCAGCGTGCCGGATGCAAATGAGATGCCACCCGCTTTATGCTCTTTCTGTCCTTCTCTCTCTGTGTCTCCGTTTCATCTGTATCTCCGTCTGGATTTCTTGGCGAATTTCACAGTTTTGGAAATTGAGGAATGCGAGTCGCATGTGGAGACGGTGGGAAGTTATTAACTGCTCTGTTTGCAAGTTATTAAAGTTGAGCATGAGAGAGCAACTGAAAAGTGTTCATAACTTTTGTAATAATGTTCTTACGTAGGGTTCCGAAGGATCATATTTAGTGAAGTGCTGTGAAGCCAATCTTCTTGAAAATTGCTGCAACTTACAACTCTGAGAATATTGGTCTACCTCTACGGAGTTGCTGGTGCTACGGAATCCTTAATTGAAGTCCTTCTTAAGTTTCGCTTGTCCACTTTTTCTGAGATACTAATACTGTAATAAAGTTACGCATATTTAAATGGTCTCAGTAATGATATACAGTCGGACCTCTATTTAACGAACCTCTATTTTGCGAACTTTTTCTTGGAACCAAGAACATTTTGCGAATTTCTTCGTCAAATAACCTCCAAATAGCGAATACATTCTCTATTTAACGAACTTTTTCTTGTGATCCAATATTTTTTTCTCCCTATTTCTCAAATTTTTTCTAAACATTTCAAACTTATTTTTTCTTTTAACGCATTTTATGGTGATCAATGACCTTGAAGATGGAAAAAGTCAAAACGAAGGTGCTTGAGCATGAAAGAAAAAAAATGTAATTCTTAAAAATGTAAATTAAAGGCGTGGGAAAAAAAGGATATTGCTTTAAAATTTGGTATTCCTCCAAACATTTTGTCAACCATAATAAAAAAAATCGCAATAAGATACAAAATAATAATTCATCGAATTCTTGTTCAAAACGCTTTAAAGCATGTGTCTATGAAGATGTGGATGAGGCAGTTTTGAAGTGGACAGTGTGAAAAATAAAAACAATACAGCGATGAATTGCGATGAAGACGAAGATTGAAATGATCATGATGCAGAAATCAACAAGCCTTCGTATGATGAAATGCTAAAATTTATTAATTTTAATATAAAATTTTTTTAAAATTGAAAATACAGTGTATTCCCGGACAATGTTTTGTTCTATTGTTGTTTTCCTTGCAGATTTATTTTTGATGGGTAAAATATATAAAACAGATATTAATTTACAAAATAAAGGTGAGATTAATTACTTTATTAATAATATTTAGTGTTTATGAATTTAGAATCTGTTTCGTGTAGTTTAAAGTATTTTAAAAGGTGAATCTGTATTTAACGAATTTTCCATATAACGAACTTTTTTTCGGGATTTAGCGACTTCGTTAAACAGAGGTCCGACTGTATTTCATTGTAATGGTTACGGTGAAATTGCATTCATTAATTTTTATAATACGTTCGAATTATTCCCATAATCCATCCATGTACGTTTGAAGGCCATTCATTTCGTCCCTAATTTTAAAATTACTCAATTTCTCACTGGACGTGGGGACTTTAAAGCCTATCTAAAACGCTTCAATTTATCTCGTACAGACTTGTGTTCCTGCTCTAGTGGAGAGATTCAAGATGTCAATCGCTGACACTTTCTTGCTTTAAATTCACTCCCGCAAGATGTTTGCTCATCCGCAATCTAAAAAAGAACAATTTAGCATGGCCTCCATCTTTCTCCACTTTGGTCCAGAACAAAACCTTTTTTGCATCACTTTGTGAATTTATCGACAGCACTTTTTCACACATTTTATAGACTATAAATTTTGTGTCTGTTTTCTGGCATTTACAAGTTTTTTCGTACTACTTATTTATTCATCTTTTTACTTTTCAATTTTTGGAATTCAACTTTTTTTTTTTCATATATATTTGGATCAGACCCTTTTGTTTTGTTACATGTGCGAAATATGTGTGTTTTTATGTGTTGTGTAATATTTTGTGTATTTGTGTTCTTTTATATGATTTTGAATGCTTTATTCTTTTTTTATTTTTCCCTACCTTGTACAGCTTTTACTCCATTTCTCGTTAGTATCCATTTTTTTCGTGTACATGTGACCAGTTATTTTGTGTTTATATTTTTTTAAAAAAATTTGAATATGTTTCGGTTTCGATTCCCCTTGTTTATTCACTTCTTTGCTTAAAACCATTCATGTGCTCGTATAGATGTGACCAATTTATTGTATATTTGTTTCTTTTTTCCCCTTTTTTGTTTGGAATTTGTATTTGCACCATTTAATTTGAAGCTCCCTTCATCCCTTTTTTGAGTATTTTACTTACTTTATTTGTTGGTGCACAAGGAGTTTTTTCCTCAAAGGAATGCAAAAAAAAAACATTCAACAGATATATTATATAATAAATAGCGGCGCATTAACGTTATCACAGTTTTAAAAATAAATATAATGTTTGCGATAAATAATAAATTAATACGCATAATAATAAAAATTCGCATCGAACTGCTTTTGTAATCATATGGTGTGGATAGTTTCTATTTCTGACGGCATCAACTTAGAACGTTAAATTAAGCCAATAATGAAGAGGAGTATAAATAGTAAAGAAACGGTTATCAGTAATTAGCTGGTAATTTGAAAAGTGAATTGAATCGTGGAAGTTTTAATTTTAACTGAATGAAATAGTTGTATGTTTAAATGCTTACAAAATTTTATTTTCATACTTTCTTGGTTTGATGTATAATATCTGTTTCATTTCTGTGCACTGACTTTTTATTTTCATTTGATGTTTGGTTTTTGTACCATTTAAGTAATTTTTCCCTTTTAAAACTTTTATAGAACTCCTTGTTTCGCTACAAGATGAATTAAAATGAATAAATTTAAATTTCTGTTTTAATGGCCAATGGTATGGGGAATGTATTCGCCCAGATATGAAAGTTGCATCTGCTAGTTCGAAGAGAACTTTTGGCGATTTAAATTCGACATTTAGCATTTCCTGTTGTAGTTCTACCATGTTTCGTATCAAAAATGCATTGGTTATTTTAAAACTTAAAAGGAAAAAAACTGAAAGTTACTTCTTGAAAATATGTGATTTTTGAAATTTTGCAACAAAACTGAAGCCAAATTCATCTGCATCTCTCCTCCTCGACGATGCAGGCATTCAATCTACATATTTGTGAGCATTTAACTGGGGGAATTTCTATCTTCGGTAGCAAATGCGTTTCCTCCTCCTCTTTTTTAAGATTTGATAGACGTGCCATTTTGAATCGCATTTATTTTTAACAATTGCTAACAAGTTCACTACTCTAAAATAGAATTCATTAAGTAAGACGAACCTTTCCGCCATAAATCGACAGAGCAGTACTTTGGAGCAAGAGACATCTACGCACACTAAGTCTTCCTCGCACATTCGGCTTGTATTCCATTTAAGGGCTAATCACGATTTACATAATTCTTGAAAAGCTGGGCGAAAGAGAAGTGCATTCATGACGGCTGTTGAAACAGGAAACACACATAGAAAAGTGTCCTTAACGTGCACAGATACTGAAATGACTACCTTCTTACTCTTTTGAAAACGACGCTAATGACCTGCGCAAGGAAATCCTTAAGATGGTTCATGAGAGGCCGGATCTTTATCTCTCACGTTCTGAAATCATGCACCCGAAACCGGATTATTAATTCGAAATGCACGGCACTTTGCTACTACTGCAAGGGAACAATGCGACGAAAAGTGTAATAATCCTGGGAACTCGC
>BGPR01050265.1:0-11108 GCA_013235015.1 Araneus ventricosus
GAAAAGGTGTCGTTGACTTTGGACTGCTGCAAGTGCAAAATGACCTGTCGTACGAGACCTGCCTGAAAGCTTAACAATCACTGAGCACTAATACTAGCCTATTAGTTCCATTTCGCACTTTTATGAAAAGGTGTCGTTGACTTTGGATTGCTGCAAGTGCAAAATGACCTGCCGTACGAGACCTGCCTGAAAGCGTAACAATCACTGAGCACTAATACTAGCCTATTAGTTCCATTTCGCACTTTTATGAAAAGGTGTCGTTGACTTTGGATTGCTGCAAGTGCAAAATGACCTGCCGTACGAGACCTGCCTGAAAGCGTAACAATCACTGAGCACTAATACTAGCCTATTAGTTCCATTTCGTGATTTTACGAAAAGGTTTAGTTACTTTAACTTTCCGTTTTGAAGACACGCAAGAGACGGACTTTGCAATTTTGAACCGTGGTCAAATGATGAGGATTACACTTGAGCTGACAGCCCGTCTCCAAATTTCCGTACCACACCAAGAGTAGGACGTTTGCCCCACTACGCTCGAATTAACGTGCAACAGACCCATATACATGGTGGATCTTCATTGCAACTAGGATTCGAACCTGGAACCTTCCAGTCCCGAAGCCGTGTTCTTTACGAAAAGGAGCAACTGACGATGGGATAGTGCCGGTGGAAAATCACACGCCGCATGAGGCTTGCCTTAATCATTCAGCAGTCACTCATATGTACAAGGTACGGATACCGTGGCATCGTATTACATATTTATATCGTGTTGTTTGATAAAAATAAATGAAACATTTATTTTTGTAATCAGTATTTATTACCTCTATATTAAATTAAGATTACATAAATAAAAATTGTACTTAAATTTATAAAAGAACGATATATGTATGTAAAACGATGCACAATATAAGTATGTCCTAAAAACGCGCGACTGATGGAGGTTTAAAGCATAGTGTTACACTGAGCACTGATAATAGCCGATTACTTCCATTTCGTGTTTTTAACTAAAAAGAGTGAATGACTTCGGACTACTGCAGGTGAGTCATATATCGTACACAAGATTCCGTAAGGCATCACTAAACAGGGCAAAGTTATAAAAATAAGCCATAGCTTAAGGAATGCCATGAAATGTTTATGAAAGTTAAACACAATCAGTGGCGAATCCAGAGGGGGTTATGATCCCCTCTCTGCAACCTCCTATAGCCCCTCCTCCTAAGAGCTAAACAGAATTCTTGATTTTTTTAAAAATCACTACAACTGTTTGTTCGTAATTTCCCCTTTTTTAAAAAGAAAAAAAGAAAAAAAAGTGACAACACTGTTTTCTGGCTTGACAGGCTCGAAAATTTTCCTAGCCATTCCACTTGCACTTGTAGTGTTGACGCGGTAGAAAATATTTTTTGGCTAGTTATTTCATTGTATTTTTTATCAAATTATCGAAAGAAATGTAGAGTTCTTTATGAATCTCATTATCAGGTGAGTGAAGTCTGTAAAGTTAAAGTGTTTCGGTTTATATAAGCCATGAGGTTTGACATTCGTCAAGACGATACAAAATTTTTATGACCCCCCCGACCCGACCCGAATCCTGGATTCGCCACTGAACGCAACACAGAACATTTTTGTGAAATTATAAAAGAGAAAGAACTGTTCTGTGAAAAAAAGTTAAATTGATTTTAGTGTAAACGCATACATGACAAACAAAATTTATAATACAAGAAGAGACTGAGAAATTTGATCATAATCATATTATAATACAAGAAGAGACTGAGAAATTTGATTATAATCATATTGTAATACAAGAAGAGACTGAGAAATTTGATTATAATCATATTGTAATACAAGAAGAGACTGAAATTTAGTTATAATTATGCTGTATACAAGAAAAGACTGAAAGGCTGGGTCTAATCATATTGCAATACAAGAAGAACTGATAAATTTGATTATAATCATGTATAATACAGAAAGAGACTGAAAGTGATTATAATCATATTCTAATGCAAGAAGAGACTGAGAGAATTTGATCATAATCATATTATATCTCAAAGAGTAATGTTTTAGGTAGTTCCATTATAAAATCTGTTTCACCTCGTGATTCAAGAGTGTGAGGTCCATCCCAAGAAATAACGCCCTCGTGTTGTTCAAAACAGGGACGTTAACATGACTCTGCATGCACAGAGGAGATGTTAGAGTTTTGTCTTTCTTTATTTAGTTGCTGGTTATTAAGATGTTTTTCAAAATAAACCCTAATTACTTTTATTCTTTTTGGTCTGTTAAGCTTTTTAATATTAATACTTACTGTGAGGTTAAATAATAATAATTTGAAGGTTTAATGCTTTTTAAAATTTAAAAAATGTTGCTTAACAACTATTGGATCAAAGGTAATTAATAGGTTTAAGATTTATTACTTTTTTATATTTTAAAAAATATTAAAAGTTTTTAAAAAGAAGATAAAATTCTATAATTTCGATATCCATAGCAATGAAATAGGACTCCAGTGCCCTATACCTGTATACTGCAATTATGACGAAAGACACAACAAGCTAATAATGTAATTCAACCCATTAAAAATAATGAATTAATTACCGCGCTATATATCTCCAATATAAAATACGCGACATAATAATTTCATAGAACGCTTCTTTAGTAGCGGTATGAAATGAATATAAACTATAAAAATTAATAAAAATTAGTAATAGCGTACTTTCATACATGCAACGAACTGTTTTCAAATAACAAATCTAAACTTGAAATTCCCCAAAATCTGATTCTTGCGTAAATATCGTGATAAAAGGCCTTTCGGGGAATAAATAAAGTATTTACTACAAACGATAATTCAGGTTTTAATCAGCCGTCTCATTATTAATTCGTCATTGCCATTGCCAGGTAACCTATTAGAGAATGAGTGTTTCACTTTGTATAATTACACAATTTTAATATAGCCCGTTACAATCAACTGCCCTTCTCCTTTCTATGGTAGGTGGCCTTTCTGGAATTTTTTTCCCTATGATGCCTCTCTGTATCTTTTTTTCTAGTCTGTGTGCTTGCTCTCACGATGTTGTTCTGTCTTGTCTTGTGTCTTGCCTTTAAATGTTCTGTGCTTTTATTAAGACACCAGCCTAATAAAAAATGGTTTCCTCACAGAGGTGATGAATGGATTCTTCAGCAGCACTACACACACAAACTCTTTCTTGGAGTCTCGTCCCTCTATAATCATTCAATACGTTGCAATTATTAAATACCTCTCTGGACATGAAATTTTCTAATGCATCAATTTCTAAAATATGTGCGAGTTAGTATTTTAAAAAATATAAAAGAAATTAAATTTATAAATATAGCTTAAAATTTCCTAAACAAGATAAAATATTTCTTAGGGGTATACTTTTGCAGAATATTGATTACACTTCTTTTGAATTTATATTCTGTTGGTACACAAATATACATTTACATTTTGCTATTAGTGTTCATCATTATATCTTAGAATAGAACAAATTATAGGGTGTGTCCCATTTTGATAATTTCTACATTGTTATTTTTCACTAAAATTTTAGTCAATCAGCAACGCGGCATCCCGGAACAAGTCAGGAATCCGTTGATTGACAAAGATCTTCTTGAGGCGGCCGTTGAGAATGGCAAATAATGAGATTCATAACTCGATCAGTTTGTGTCACGAAGTTTTTGTTTTAAAATATTAATTGTCACCATTAACAGTAAATGGAATTAATGGGCGGAAGAGTACTCTAAAATTTAATTTCGTAATTTTTTAAACATTACTCTCTATTTCAGAAAATAATGGATGCATACTTGTACGTGCAGGTATAATAGTGATTTAACTTTAGGAGCTGAAAAATACTCTTATTAATTTGTTTCAATTTCTAAAAATTAATCTTTTATATTTTTTTGCTGTTATAGGTTTATAATTAACGCTATCAACAAGAATAGAAAAGATTTACATCATTCAGAATGTTGAATCAACTCGTGTAAAAGGTTGCAAAGAAGCAGCTCAAAAGAAAAACAAAAGATAATTCTTTGCTTCATTTTAAAACACTTTTTCCAAATGTGCATATATGCCTATCCTAATGGTTTGAAAAAAATTAGCTATTGGGTAATGATTAGTGTGGAACTGCACCCTGAGTAAAGGCCAATTTTTTTAAAAAAATGTTTTTATTAATTACTGTGCAAATATTTTTTCCGTCATATAGTTAGAGGTACATTCTTCTTCGAGTTCATGTTGGTAATTCAAACATTTATGTTCTTAAGCATTAATAACATTTCTTAATCTTTTAATTCAATTGAAGGCACAATTTTCATTTTTACTCAGATAAGAAAAATAGACTGATAGCAGTCGCAGCACATTATATATATATATATATATATATATATATATATATATATATATATATATATATATATAATACAGTCTCTTTTGAAGGAATTAAAATAAACTATAGATTATTTAACATTCTAAAGCATTCAAAAAATAACCTTGGTAAAAATGATGCTGAAATTCAACAACAAAATTTGAATTGATCTTGTTCGGTAAATACTCAACAAAAAACCTAAACTTTTTCGTTTATATTTCTGATATCAAAATTAGTGTGAGAGAAATAAATAATAGAATAACTGTAACACACAGAAACAATTGTATTCCTTTCACAACAATTTTATTATACATAAATTTTTTTATAAAGATTTGAAAAATGTTAATTATAAACAGCACAGATGATTTCAAACAAATGCTTCCCATTTTACAATGATGAATAATTACATTTCTGTACAAGCCATGAAATACTCAGGAAGGAATATTTCCACGTAAGATTTAGTAAAAGAAACAGAAAATAAATCAATAAAATTACTTCAAAATTATACTTAGATTGCGCAATATTATCTATCGCAAATGAAATTTATACTTTCATTTACCTCCTGTTTTCCCGCCAGCCATCAAATACATTGTTCTCATACCTTCCAATTGAGGATTGTGTTTTCCATTCTTCCATTCATCCCAATTAAATAATCTGTTCTTTGTGCTGAGACGAAATCATGCAGGAATTCTTCAGATCAGGTCGCTGTGGGTATCTGCTAGAGTAGGAGTTCTTGCACTGGATATACCCGAGGTTGTCAACCAAAAAAAAGAAGAGCATAACACCCTTCAATTTCAGCGCATACCTCTCAACGTAAGTATAGTTTAATGTGGAATTCCACTGTAAGAGCCCTTCCAGGTTTATCGGAATACAGAAGAGTAAAGTTGCTGCACCAGTATCGTCTTCAAGTCATCTCACTTGGATGCAGTCAAATCTTTCTCTTTCATATCGTTAAATAAAAGCTATCCTTTGAAGACAGAATCTAGCACAAGCACAATCTTGTGGGCAGGAAATGTTTTTCGATTCTGTTTGAGCTGTATCAGTAAAGGCATTGATTGACGTAAATGGCTGTATCTTCCGTGCACTACTTACCAGATAGCTTTTCTGCAGCATTATGCATCTTTATTCCTCGCATTTTTTACAAAATCTGTAGAAGACCACAGGTAGCTCATGTTTGAGTTTCTTCAATCAATTTTTTGCAAACTCTATACCGGTAGAAAATGCGCATTCGCAGATTAAGGACAATTCATCATTTGGCAAATCTCACCTTTTCCTGTATCAGAATTATCTCCCGCGCCCATGAAGACAATGGTAGTTTTAGATAATCATTTTTTATAGCATCGATGAATATCAGCCCCACCGCATTCTCGCGTCTTCTGATCCTTTAATACAAGAAGTTTTGTTTTACGGAGGATGTATTTACTATCACGGAACAAACTATTTCGACCATTACTTTATCTCACAGCAGACTTCTCAGTAAAATATAGACTACTAGAAGCCAGCACATCTTGTTTTTGAATGAGACTGGATCGGACAGTATTTTTCTCATTCGGTTTCAAATTTTTCAAAATTTTCCACTTTATGAAGAAGAAAATCTTTTCCAATTCAAATGCAGAGTTCATGCAGTATATTTTCCTGCCTTTTGATACTACCTTCAGACAACCACATCCTACAGCGTACGTGCAAAGTTCCTTGAGGTAAGCAGTACTAGACTTTCCTCGTAAGTACCTCATCCTTACACGGGAAATCTGAATCTCCGTAATGATCCCTTTGCGAATGTGTATTCTTCTGTTAGGCTTAAAAGGTGATCCATCCACTGCAATCACTGATAGTTCGTACTTCAGAGGAAACTTTTCCGGACCAGCATCGTGTTGACTTCTAGCTAGGAAAAAGCGAAATTTTCGTTGCTTTCTTCTGTATATTTCCCTCTTAGGTATAACCGTAGATTCAAGATCACCTTCCAGACCCATGGGGAGTGAAATCAGGACTGACTAATTTCATTATCATGCCAGCAATACTTAATCATTCTCAATGAAACCACAAGAACGTACCCTCTATTTCGTTAGCCATGGCACTTTCCATGCACTATGTGAAAATTCTGTGCTTCGAAAATAGTACACAATAACTGTTTATGTATATCAGATACATATCTGTCTCCTCTCATTCCATAATCAGCTGAAAAAAGTTCAAATAAGTTAACGATAAACACTGCGAAACAGACAGAGGAGGCAAAGTCCAGACATTTTCAATTAGACACAGGGTTACCAGATCCACCATGTAATTCGATGAATACGTCTTTAAAATAAAAGGCCAAGGCCAAATTTGAAAATTTAGTTAAACACACATTTTCTCTTATTTATTACAAGATACTCACTAAAGAAATCCTAGATTGACAACATGTATATATACCTCTTTATTAAACAAAGATTTAACTGAATTTTAAAAGGAATATCTGCATACACACGACTTTGCAAAAAACATGTTTAAGTATCAAAATATTTCACGCTTTTGGTATTGGAACTTTTCATAAGAAAAATTCTGACCATAAGCGAAAAGAACCGAAACCGAGAAAGTGGTTTTACTATATGTTGTGCAGAGACAAACATAGCTTTCTCTAGAAACATTCTGACCTAATACAAATCTGAAGAGGGACAACTCGCTGTGAGATCTGGTTTTGAAAAAATTATATTAAGGTTTATTAATAAATTTTTTAAAATTATATAAGAATCGTTCACAAAAGTTATAGTAAAAAAATAAGATAAAAAAGTGATTTAAGGCCAAATATAAAATTCCCAAAACCAGGGCTTTGAAAAAGGTAAAGTTCCAAAATTTGGCCTTAAAAAGATAACTCTAAATTTGCATGTTTCTTTTTTCTGTGCTCTTTCATCGCTTGAATGAATGCTTCAATCCCTTGATTCCACCAAATCTGGCCTTATCTATATATTTATCACCAAAATGAATGATTTTTCATAAATGTGATGCAGTCATAAAACTAGTGGGGTGGGCTCCCCCTACACTTTCTCGTATACTGCTCAAAATTTGTCATTTCCCTCCCTTTACGTGGATAAAAAAAATCAAACCCAACCTACTATTTCGTCAAGATGCAACGAATATCAGAAGGTTTTCATTACGACCATTGATTGTAAAATATTTAAGTGGAAGAATCATATTAAAGAGATGCCTTTGTAGTAAAACTTAGCAATATTTATTTTCCACCACACTCCAGCAAGATCCGCTATTTATTATACGAGCGAGCGAAAACAAAACGGGAGATAACACATATCTATCACAAACTCCGTCTCAAGGACAAGTGACGTAATCTCCCGCTTGTTACCAGAGATTTTAAGTACGCATACTTAGAGATAAGATTTTGAAACAGATACTTAACAAACCTGCGATTACACAGACCGACAAGACAGTCAGCGATTGACAATATTTATTTAAATTTTATACGGACCCTACATTCGCGATAAAACGGTGGCAAATTTTATCCATCTAGCTATTCAAGTTTTTGGAGTTATAAGTGTTCACTTGACTTCAGGACATGAACCAAGAAGACTTCCCGTTGACGGATTTTTGTCCAAAATTTGATAAACCTACAAATTATGTTTTAAGAATCACTTACCAAATTTCATCCCTGTATCTCTAATAGTTTTCGAGTTATCATTGTTCACGAACACACATACAGACATAATTCAAAATTGTATTTTTTTTTCAGACTCAGGAGTCTAAAACATTAGATCGTCAAAATGTCGAGTTCGAAATTTTTTGGCAATTACACAGTACTCTCTTTGTATACTACGTATACGAGAAAGTAAAAATGATCCAAATAATAGTTTGAATATTTTTCATAGAATATATTGGCAATTTTTTCTCAATACATATTGATATACAATTTCTAGCATCAAAAATCAAAGCCAAACAAGTAAATTAAACAAAGGTATAGTTTAGAGAGGGTTTCTAAAATAAAAAAATAAACATTGTTATTGAAAATATAAAATAAAAGCAAAAGTAGCGATACTACTGATACTGCAATTATTTTCCTTGCAATAAGGACATAGAGAAAAAAAGGAAATATTCTAACCGTCAAAAGAAAAAGAAGAAATTCAAAAGTTGCGATTTTAATGAATTTGGTGGTTTAGACCTTCTAGGTGGGAAAAAATCAGATTATGTCATCTGCCTAGGAACATGAAATGTAAAAATGCAGCAGGCCAGACAAATGAAATTATGTGATAATTCTTTTATATAAGTGACCATTTATTTTTTCCCTCAAATGGTACATCTACTAAGTTTTAAGGTATTGACAATAATTAGTCTCCTAAAAAGTAAAATCTCGAGGCATTATTCATTTCAGGATAAAGGCAAGAAGAGGAACTTGCATGTTTTTTTCAGTATTATCTCACTTATTATTTGGCTGCATAGAAGAGTTGGTAGCTGTTCCCTCACTCCAAACCATAAGAGTCCCAGTGTACAGAAACAACAAAATTGGCTAATACTTTCATCTTCCATGTCATACATTTCGATACAGTCAGTGATCTTTTCTTTTTATATGAATTTCGTCAATATCACTTTCATAAATACAGGATCCTTTTGTTACCATAAACTTGACAGGGAGTACTTTTCCATCTTACATATCCCCACACTTCGATACCGATCCAGTGATGCTTTTCTTTTATATCGTTCATCAATAACATCCTTATAAATGCAGGGATCTGCTTTTAATTACCATATATTTAGGCAGAATGCTTTCATCTTCATATCCACCACACTTCGATACAGTCAGTGGTCTTTTCTTTTATATCGTTCTACGTCAATATCGCTGTAAATACAGGATCTAATTTTTCGAAGTACCATATTTGGGCAGCAGGAGTACTTTCATCCCATGTCCTACATACATTCCTGATCAGTGATCTTTTCTTTTATATCGTTCGTCAATATCACTGTAAATGCAGGATCTAGCACACAGTACCATATTTGGGCGGAGACCTTCATCTTCATATCCTACACTTTGATACAATCGATCTCCTCCTGCTTTTATATCGTTCATCAATATCGCTGTAAATGCAGGATCTGGCACTGAGTACCATATTTAGGCAGGGAATGCTTTTCATCTTCCATGTCCTCACACTTTATTCCTGATCAGTGATCTTTTTCCTTTATATCGTTCGTCAATACTCCTTTGCTGTAAATGCAGAGATCTGGCGCACAGTATGTTGGGCAGGGATGCTTTCATCTTCCATGTCATACACTTCCGATACAGTCAGTGATCTTTTCTTTATATCGTTTAAATCAACATCGCTGTAAATGCAGGGGATCTGGCGCACAGTACCATGTTGGGCAGGGAATGCTTTCATCTTCCATGTCATACACTTTGTGATACAGTCAGTGATCTTTTCTTTATATCGTTCGTCAACATCGCTGTAAATGCAGGATCTGGCGCAGTACCACTCCTTGGGCAGGGAATGCTTTCTCTTCATGTCCTACCTTCATCTGATCAGTGATCTTTTCCTTTATATCGTTCGTCAACATCGCTGTAAATGCAGGGGATCTAGCGCACAGTACCACATATTGGGCAGAACATGCTTCCAATTTTAGTCTTTAACTTGTGATATCACACACAGGAATTTGTCATCATAGAGTGTTTTCAAGTCTTCTAAGACACTAGAGCTGTATGCCATCTACTTATTCGACTTACTGACGGTAGGAATTCCATGATCAGTTCTTTCGATTCTATATTTCCAATCGATTTTGAAAATAATTCACTCCATTGTCGTGATTCTCCAAGCATGAAAGGAATAAATCTTCCATTATCATCTTTTAGTGATGAACAAAGGAATTTCAGCTACTTTCTTTTTGAAAGTTATCTTCAAATCAATACCCACATTTCATTCTTTCCTTTTACATCGATAAAATACAAAGCACAGGAAATAGTTTACCATCTCCATATCAGAATGGGATAGAATTCAACAACGATTTTCATCGCAGCATAACCCATAAGATTTCGTGCAAATGTAATTTTGCTATGCATGTTTCTTTTAGACTCAAACTGGATGTCATGAAAGAGTAGTTTATCATATTCTAAACGCTTTAAATATTTGCTTAAGCCATTATCAATGCCATTCAATTCCAATACAGATTCTAGCGTAGCCTCATCCCATCTCTACAAAATACCTCCCTATATCTTCCCACATTTTACAGCATACGGTTAAAGGTATCATGAGTAGATATTCAGTCTTCCTTTCAACGATAACTTTGTTTCTTCACAAAAGTATGTCTCTCCGTCATAGTGTATCACCAAAAGCCTGTTCATCTTCGTTTGGCTTCAATCAGATAGAAGAGAAAGGAATCACGTCCTTATCGAGCAATGAAAGTTCCGAAATTCATTCTGAACTCTTCTAGGTCTATCATCGCCATCTTGTCTTTCCAAGATACAGTAAAATCTACTAGTTGCCTTGTCTTTGAAAATTCCGTAGCTGAACTTCTTTTGGAATAATCCAGAAGTGTCAAATGGTGTTCCAAGTCATCATCCACACTAAAAGTCTGTCTCAATAGCATATCTCATTCCCCCCCCCCCGATAATGGCTGTAATTCTCAATTTGCCTGTAAAATAATTCGCTTTTGCCGCTTTCCCACATATTTGGCATGGTGCTCTTCCTCCCAGTCTCAGAATGGACTGGGCAGAAGTCCTCAAATGTTCTCTTAAAATGGATATTTTGATGCAGTTACAGTAGTATTAAGTGATTTTCCTTCTTTTTTTGT
>BGPR01050266.1:0-11108 GCA_013235015.1 Araneus ventricosus
TGATATTGGGTAGAAAATAACAGTTCGTCAAATATTCGTCATCCCTACTGTTTTATGCGCTCCGCTGTCACGTGACTATGACGACATGTGCATAAGTTCCATTCGCTGTTGGGTTTGCACTGACATTTGATATGAATGTAGACACTTCGCATTTCCCAAGAAATCTGATATTTCATGTCACGTAAGTGTTTATTTTACTTTATATATAGACGTATTTGAACTTTATCAAGATTTTCAACCCTTTGTATCATTAGAGGTAAATCCAGTCGCCTTTTTCTGCTGCAGCAAACTTGAACGAACAACTGTGACCGTTGCGACTGGCGAGTACATGCTAAAAAAAAAAAAAAAAAAAACAGAGTGTTGTAGATGGAGCGAGTTTTAAATAAATTTTAGAGTAAGAAAATTGCATGGTAATGCATTCTTTTATAGCTAATTAAATAGGTAAATTGTTACTTTTTTATTTAATAGCTTTTTTTTACTCTTTTAAGAAATGTTTCAAATTAGATGATCAAGTTGAAATACATGTTTACATTTTCTGATACACACATGAATGTAGGAATATGGAGTTACAGTCGTTACACTGTATTACGAACCGGGAATATAACAATCCGTCGGTTTTAAGGAACTTTTCAAAAGGTCCATTCGAACTCATGTGCCAATATTGTGTTTAAAAATGATTATGAAGATCTAAGGGAAGGAATTCGGATAGAACGAACTAAAGTTTCCATTTTCAATCTTGTTTTAGCTCTAAAACGAAAAATCACTACATTTTTCTCATATTTTAGAGAAATAAATTTTAGTACAATGAATTTACTGTTTAATTTTTAATAACAAATATTTATTTTAATATTATTATTGTCTATTACTAATTGCAATTTAGTGCAAATATTTCATTCAATAGAGAAATGCATTTAAGGATTATTTAGTGTAGCCAGTACAGAAAAATTTGGATATAGTGAACCCTCGGTTATAGAGAAATAATGGATCCTTCTGTTGAATTTTTTTTAATGGAGTTTGATGGTTTTTTTTAATTGTTTAAATTATTTTTTAAATTTTAATCAGGAATTATCTGCATTTAAGAAAAGTGAGTTTTAAGGCTTCAAATAATGTTTTTTTTTTAATGTTTTTAAAATGAAGAAAAAATAATATTTCTACATAGGTAAGGTAAATGCTCCAGTAGTGGGCCACTTAAAGGTATTTCCTCAATTATCATCAAAACTTTTGAGAAATTTCGCTAATTTGTATTTTTTTTATGGTTGTTCAAACTTTTATCTAAAATAATAATCACCTGAATTATCAAAATAATTGTAATATAATTTTTTAAAAATTAAAAACTTAGATCACTCCTATGCACCAGAAGTGGGCATAGCAAACTTTTGATGTACCAGTAGTGGGCATACCAAAAGTGGGCCACCCAGATTTGTCAATTGTGCCAAAGAAAAAAGAATAAAATCATCATATTTAGTAGTAATAATAATATATTAACATTATACACTATCAAAATGGCTTGATATAGGTGAAATCGTTTATTTATAGATTCTAGTCACATGAGATTTACATTTTTTCTCTAACACCCAATTTTTTTATTAAAGTTATATGTTAATTATCGATATTTCATTTTAAGTTCTGTTTGGGGCATTATGGATATTAAATCTTGATATTTTATCTTGAATAAATCTTTTTTTTCTTTTATCATCTTCCTTCTGCAGCCAGAAAAGAGCCCTTTTAAATGGTGATGGAATATTTTTCGATGGTTCAGCAATGCGATAGTTATTATTGTCTGCCTCGTTACAGAGCCCAACTAATTCTTGAATATCAGTCTTTTCCTCAACAGTACTATAAAATATTTATTATTTAAGTAATTGGTCAGAATGTTCCATTAGTGTACCAGTAGTGGGCTATTAGTGTATCAGAAGTGGGCCATGTGGTACTACTGGTTCTGATAAAAATAAAGCACATCTAATTAAATAAAACGACTTTACAAGATATAACCTTCTTATTTAGACATCACAAAACAGTCTATTTGAGAGAAAGCATGTGCTCCAGTACTGGCCTCGCTAGGCCCACTACTGGAGCATTTAGTAAAACATTGATCTAAAAGTGGGCCACCTCTCACTATCCATAAATTATCAATATTATTTAATTTAAAGATAGTTTATAATACATTCATTATATAATCAAATAATATCAATAACAATTCATTTTAAAAACAAATAGAATGTATGCTAAAAATTAGTTGAAAGAAGAGTTACCTCTTAAGGAAATCACTAAGAATAAGCTAAAAATGCTTCTCTCAGAGACCAACTGCAGCAACAAACTTTCTAGCTCCTAACTGAACAGGAAATAAAGGCTGTGCCTTTGGTATTTAGTTGATAAGGGTTTCAGCCTACCAGAGGCAGATCTCTTATTTCATTGGAATGTTGGAATTTCTTCTTTTTCAACTTAAAATTCAAGTGGCCCACTACTGGAGCACTTACCTTATATCTTCTTACAGAGCTAGGGAAAGTGTCAGTTATATAAAAAAAATGGAACCCAGAAAGTTATTATTTTTTAAGAATACACTTTGAAAAAATATATATATATACATTTTGGAAAAAATATATCTAGCCATTGTAAATATTTACTTTTTCTGAAAATTCTTGCCAGATTATCTTATTTTAAAGGTACACTCTTATTTATTTTTTAGTAGCTTCATTTTTTATATTGGAAGTACTTTTTTTTTTTGTCAGATGCCATTTTAGTATTTTTAATGTGTTATTCTTCCATCTCTTGAATTCATTACGACATAAAATTTTTGTCCAGTTATCTTGCAGAAGATGTAAAGATATCATTCCAGTTCGTTTCTCATGTCTGGAAAATATTTCTGCGAGTTATTAAAGAAAATTATAAATTCAGTGTTAAAAAATGCAGTGATCTGCTTGAGACTGATGTGCATTAATTAATACAGAACAGTTGTAAAATTTTTCTTTTTCTGACCAATCAAAACATTTAATACAATGAATGAATTGAATATTCTCTCAGAGATCAGCGTAACGCAACCAGTGAGGATTTAGAGCATTAAAGTTTTTTGTAGCTCGTGCAATGTTTCTATTTTTCCTCTTCCATATGCTCAGCTAGTTAGCTACATTAAGAAGGTAAAAACAGAATTCTAAAATATGTGAGTGTAACATGCATTACTCTGCAATGTTATTATGTTATAAACATTGAAAAAATTAAAAATTACACTAGCAGATTTTGAAAGAGGAAAAGAAAAGGATGCAGACATAGAATTCATAGCTTATTAATTAATACCTACAAAGTACCAGATCTATAAAATATGTGCTGTTTGAAATTTGCTGATAAAAACTGAACAAATGCTGTTATGAAGAAGGCATGGATGAAGTTATCCTAAAAAGAAAAATAAATTTATTCATGAAATATATTTAGTTTGAGACCAACTCTTAATTTATTTTTTCAGTCCACTTTTCTTGGAAAAGGATAAAAAAACTACCTTATACTGGTCTTCTTTTTGGGAAGCAATCATCAGTTATTCCATCTTCATTCTTTTTTCTTTCAGTGTACGAGATAAAATTCTTCAAATATTGAATGCTCCCTCCTTGATAGTTAAATTCTGTAGTGAAAATTCTTCTACTCATTACTATGCTCATGATACCACACCAAGCTCGATGAACCCAAGGCTAACTCTTTGGCTTGGATTTCTGGGATATCTGATGATTTCCTTCACAATTAAGCAAGTAAGTTAAAATTTTTATAGTTAAATAATTAATCTTGCACATAATAATCTCTTGCCATAAAAAATACAAAGAAAAATATTGTTGATAGTCTAAGATATTCTTATCATTGATGTTAAAAAAAATTGTTATTAAACTTTTCTAGCTTTATTGATGATTGTTCATCAACTTTGAGGCTTAGCAAAATTATCTTGATAGTTGAGTGGCCTTGCCCATTTACTATCTATGTCTATTAGTGTGTAATTAAACTCTTGACTTTGCAATTAAAGCTCTTAAATTTAATATCTTTATTATTATATCTTTTAGGAAACAAATTGTATATGGAATATGACCTTTTTATATTGAAAAACTGGTCGATATAGTCAACATTAATCAGGATAAAAATAATAATTTCACTATTTTTAATGTAAAAAATACTTTTATGTAAAATATTATAAAACAGAAAATTCTTTTATTATGTTATGTAATTTTTTCATTAAAATAACATTATCTGTTGAACGAAACAATTTTTAAAAACCAAAGGAACATATTTTCTCTGTCAGATATTGATATTGTTTGGCATTCTAGGTTGTTCAACTGAACAGCTTGAAATGTGCATGCTTAGTAGAAACCTAGTTTTTAATTAATAAAATATAATTAGTAAATTGATTGTTTTGAGGCTTTCCTAAAACCTTATGCTTCATAGTATTTATGAGCAAAATTCAGAGAATTTTTATTCAGTAGTTTGGCTTTCAATAACATATAAAGAAATTGTTATTTCAGTTTTATTTGTTTGGATTTAGGATATTCTATTAATCACACATATTCTTTATATATTTTTAGAAAATTGCATTTTTAAGAAATATATCCATATATGCATTAATTTTCAGGAAAATAATGAATCATTATTTTAGAGCAACTATATTTTATAGTTAAGTTGTTTCTTATCTACATGTATTGTGCATAATATTATATATAAATTTTTCAAATGTTTTAGTTTTCTTCATTTGTAGCAATTTTTTTTTTTTTTTTTGAAAGTGATGCCATTTGCATTTTACTTAACTCTTTTGGGGCTTGGAAGACAATAAGATGCATTGTTGTACACGTGTGAGTGTAAGGATTGATTAAGTGCTTTAGGAAGCTGAAAAATGATGTTATTAATGTGTTTCAATTCCTAAAAATGAATCTGTGTGTTTTTGCTGTTGTATGGTTTTTATAATAAGCGCTATTCAGCAAGAATGCATAAAAGATGCATCTTTCAGAGTGGTTCAGGAAATAACCCACCATGCTTCAAAGAGTTGAAGGCAAATGTGGCTTTGCATTTGAGAACGTAACATTAAGTTATATACTTCTAGAACAATACAAGGTATTTTCCTTTTGACTCCATTAACTTTTTTTTAAATATAATTTAATATCACATGTTAAGAATTATAAATCATTTTTTATATACTATGTAATATTTGTAAAAATAGTGATAACTGTTTTTGTGTATTAGTTTTATCTGTTGGCAAGCTGTACAGCTGTAGTGTGAATAACATTCAATTGTAGAAATGAATTCTAGTTTATTAGATTTTCATACAGAGAAAAATTCTTGTTTATAGAGCTAATATCTAGTAACTTAAAAAACTTTCATGCAATTAATTTTAATGTGTTTAGTTCGTTAATAATTAGATGCCTATACTCCTTAAATGTATTTATATATACATTTTTTTGCAGTTGATGCTGGATAATCATTTATGTGTACATGAATATTATTTGCATATAAATAGGTTTGGAATTAATTGTTATAGCATTTAGATAGCTTTTTTTTATGAGCCTTCTTTGAATATACTGTGTTTAAATACATAATTTTAAAGAGATATATGATTTTGTAAATAATAAAATATTTAAAAAACGTCCTGATATAATCCATAGATTACTTTTGATGGTGTTTGGCAAAGTATAAATTTTATACCTAAATATAATTTATATAGTGTGTTTTTATAACTAAAATTGGCAGCATTATAATTCAGTATGATTATGCAGTGTTCTTGTTTTATCATTAATGAATAATTCTCAATTTTGTCTATTTAAATAAACATAATGGAAAACATTTTGCAGTTGCTCAAATCCTAATAAGACTGTAAAAACCAAATTGTTATATCCATTCTGATTAGAATTCCTTTCAATTAACACAAATATAAATTTAAAATTTTTTTAAATAATTTTGAATTAAAATAAAATGAGTTTCGCAAACAGATTTTGTTCTGTTTGTAAAAAATAAAATCTGCTTTAATGTCTTATCTACAGAAATTGTGAATTAAAGGTGATTTGGATAACAGTATTAATAAAAATTATAAAATATCATTACTTTGAGTTTCTATAAACAGGTCGAGGTTGAAAAACTTTTTTCTATGTTTAAGCATTCTATGCAAATGATCATTTTTTAAAGAAATTGTTATATCCACTAGAATTTAAAGTTTCTAAACAAGTGTGACTATAGGATGTAAACGCTTGGTTTTGTGGAAATTGATTGTCTCTCTTCTTTCCTGATGAAGTTAAGTACCAATACATTTTGAATTATTTTCCGCATAGATATTTCCGTTTTACAAATTATTGGACAGTAATTTGAATTAGAATAGTGTAAGTTTAATAAATCTTAAATATTTGCTGTTTTCCACCTAGAATATAAGTATTACCCCAACATGATATGCGAAATGGATTTTCTAACATAATTATCTTCACTTGTCCTGTACCTACTTCCACAGTTCTAATAAATTCATAATGAATTTATTATTATTATTTCATATTTATTATTATTATTTCATAATAATTCATATTTGGGATGGAATGTTTTTTTTTTTTAAAAGTTGAAATTTCAGAATTAACAAGGTTGTTATATTTTAAAGGTCAGTATTTTTTTTTTTTTAACATACTCAATTAATTTATGTTGGTATGTAAATTAATATAATTTTGTGCAAGACCACCTAAAGTTATGTCCAAAGTGAAACTGAATAATATTCTTGAAGGAACTTTGCTGTGAAAACTTAATCTTTATGTGTGTGGGTGGGGGGATTTTATTTATACCTGGCTTGAAATGTATCAATCAATCTGTTATTTTTATCTCTGTGTTTATTTAGAGATTTTTTAATATATGTATATATCGCATTATTATATTGTATTGTGATGTCAGCCAAAAATTCAATTTTTCTTTTTTAAGTTCTTGATTCAATATTTTTATGAGTTATAAATTAATATAGCATATTTTTTTATATAAAAACATTTTTATGTGAAAAACATAAACATCTAATTACAAGAAAAAAAGTTCAAAAGTGATTATATATAGTTTGAATGATAGAAGAATGATCTAACATTGGTGAAATTAAAATCCTATTCCAAGAATCATTCCTGTATTTTCCATTTTTATAGTTTTTCTATTTGCTTGTAACAGATGCTGACTGCTTTGAAGTACATAACATGCTCACTGTTTTTTTTTTTTGTGTGTGTCTATGTGTGACGCTTCTATACCTACTGCGAGTATGCTGAGTGCACGAGGATTCCCTGCCCTCGGTGATTGCATGTGTCGATGATTCCTAATGTGTGAAATGAAGCTGTTAGAATTTAAAATACGAAAGGATTATTGGACTTCTCTTTTGCATACACTAGTTTTTTAAGAATTTTATTTACATTATTGATATATATTTATCAACATAAACTGGAGGGATATTTTCCAGCCAGTTTTCAGTTATCTTTCTGTTATCTGGTTTTTAGTTATGATATTAGTTTTCTAATATATTGTCCAAAACAGAATTTAAAACATCAGTTTTATTGATTGATTGATTTTAAATTCAAGGCAAACAATCTGAAAAGCTTTCGATGGGAAAGTTGCTTGCCCTAATAAGAAAATCTTAAAAAAAGAAAGAAAGAAACTAACTCTAAATAAAGAAACTCCAATAGAAACATCGTTTAGTGAGTTACTTAAATAAATATTACGACTGCGACCCCAGGCGCAAAAATAGGTCTGGATTGAGCTCTGTGGGAGCCCTTAGGCAATGTAAGTTTCAGAGCCCCTATTTCCCCTTCCAAACTTCCCAAACTAGGTATTTTTTATCGATTTATTTTATTTCGTACACAGGTAGTCGTAAATGTGACTCAATGCACCTCGAAGCCTGAATTTTAAAATTTAATGTAGAAAATTTTTTATTTAATGTTTTGTGTTGTTTTGGGTCATTTTTGGCATGTTTACGGCTGTAGTATCTTTTCTAATGATTGTTGAAAAACAATCAATGCACCATCGGATAGAACAAATTATTTTCTTTCTAATGAAATTTGTTTTGAGCTTCAAACATAATTTACTGAATTTTGAGAAATTTAAAAAAAATAGTCAGTTTTGCCATCGAAATTTTGTTTTTAAATTTGCTGCATTCGACGTTCTAATAACACTATTATTTTCAATTTTTTTCCTGCTTATAACGGGAACGGTTCTGTCGGATTAAAACAAGAACGGTTAAAAAATATTTTTCTGTTTTTTTTTTTTTTTAAATTAATGTTTTCCTGGCCAGTTGAAAGATATTTTTCTCTAACGAGCTTCCTCCCACGACACTTTCTCTGGAACGTTGATGGCAATTTCATTGGCTGACGGTGCAGAGTGCAGGTGACGTCATAACCTTCAATAGAATGACTTCGATTATTATTTTCGACAGTACCTTAACATGTTTGTCTCACATATTTTGCTTGCTGTATAATAATGAGTTTCATGATACAATTTTTAAAATATTGTTTTGGATTAACGTACTCTATACTGTTTTTCTACAGCTAAAATGTCATTATCTCGAAAATCAATAATGTGTATCTTTTGTTTTGATTTTGTTTTCAAAAGTTGTTCATGTCATTGTGGGCGGGTTTTTTCTTCATTTTGTTGAAGTCTTGATTCCGCGGGCACGCCTTGCGCATACTGCTAGTTATTTACATAAATATTACGCGTGACGCCCGAGGCTCATAAATATGGTCTGATTAAGCTCTGTGGGAGCCCTTAACTTTCGAAGCCCCATATTTCCCTTTCCATACCAGATATTTTTTGTCGATTTTAATTTAGTTTTATAAACATTATTATGACAAAACGTTTAGTTCTGGCTCACCTTCAAGAGAGTTGATTTCAATTCGTCGCGTATAAAATTTTTTAATTTAAAAGTAATTTTCAACAAAATAGGTAAAGAAAAACAATTACATCTCTTTTTAATGCATTTTAAATATTCAAACCGAAAGTTTGCCAGGGCTGAGGACTTGTGACTCATTCCGCCAATTGAAAAAATTTTGGGACGATACTGATCTGTGAACGAATTTTAAGAAATCCTATTCTCTGAAATTTAAGAGATACTTAATTTTAATTTGAGTATGTTCGAGTACGTGCACCTTGTAAATCGAATGAAAGCACAAAACTAAATTACCCTGAAAATACCGCAAAAATATCTCGGGGCCCATAGGAATTGACCTGTCTGGTAATCTGGCCGTGCTCATAAACTATGCAAATTTTATACTAGAAAGCTCTTGTCCCTTTACTTGGTAAACACACATGTCAAAGTCCCGACGGCTTACTTCTGACGTCTCTCAAATAACAGGGAAATACATTAAAGAGGAATATACAGTGAAAGTTCGAAATAACGAGTTCGGTTTGTTACCAGAATCCATCTGTTACGATTGATTTTTTGGGGATCTCCTGTTAACTTCGAGCGCGAGGTCGTGTTTCATATCGCTCCGTTCAAAATTTCACATTTTCAACCATAACTCTACAACCACTAGCCCAAATTCAAAAATTTTTGTGTGTGCCAGTGCTCTAGTGATTTTTCTTTAAATCAATCATCATTTTTGGATTACACGATTAAAACTTCCGGTCTCAACAGGGGTGCATTTGGTTATTTTCCTGACGAACATGCCCCAAATTGAGATGTCTGGCTAACTCAAACGGAGTTGGCCGGGGTAAGTGCTTCCAATATGTTCCCATCTTATTGTGTGTACTATGCAGAACATTTTGATATTTTTTATTTGTTTGTACCATTTTTCGTTAATTATTTGTGATTTTTTGAAAAATGTTTATGTGCTCTAGTCAGACTTCCGTTTTTCTTTCTACCTTTGTGTTTGCAACTCTATAACTTTTCTTTTTATTTTTACTTTTGAAAATTTCTTTTACTATTTAATCCCTTAATCAATTCTTATATCTCTCCCTTTAGTGTTTTGATTTTATCATAAAAACTTAAAAAGTTATAAAACTTTTAATAACTTACAAAGTAGGTTTTCAAGTCATTTTTTCTTCATATTAATTAAACATCAACTCTGTTAATTTTTGTTGATTAATCATTCTATCTTAATTAAAATTTCTTTTTTCCCTCCCATCATTTAGGCGATTCTCTTTATTTTCCCCTCTTTCCTAACTCTCTAACTATTTTTGGTCTATTTTTCCCGATTTTTTCAAAATTCACCCAAAAGAAGCCCCTCTCTATTTTCCGTTGTAAACACAGCGCTTGGGAGAGGAAATTGGTAATGATGGCTAGAGCAGTTTTTCAATGTTATTAATTCTTGTTTTTAATTAATTCATAGTTATAATACTAATTAACTTTTGAGGTGGAACCATGTTTCATCATAATTATTGTTCTTTTCTCATTCTTTCGGTCTTTGTCTTTTCTTATTATCTCTATTCTTTCTTACAGTATCATAGTGTTTTATTTCCAGTATATTCAGTATTAATTAAATACTTAGGCAATATCAGCCATTAGTTTCAATCCGCCATCTTGTGCACGCTAAGTTGTTGTTTGGGCCAGACAGGGAGGCGCCTTTGGCATCTAGTGACAGTACTTACTCTGTTACCTAATTGGCTCCCTCATTTAAGAACTAATACCAGAGTGTTGCCACAAGGCACCAAGAATAAACTGTTGCCACTCTTTTTTATCATAGTTTTATTGCAAAAGATTTCAAATTCTGATCTATCATCATCATCATTCCCATTAGGCACTCAATCAATCAATCCAAATTAACTCTCTTCATCTCTGGTCTGAGCGATAACTGTGTGGTCGCATGTGACAATTAAATATTAATTACGGTCAATTAGTACCAAGTTCATATAAATTGGGTCCTCCATTTTGTATTTCTCATTTATTTACCTTCCTTCTATATCTCTAGCCTTTAAAGTAACCATGGTTACCATTGGAAGCATTCCCTATAGTTTAACATTGTTGATTTGTTTTGATTAATTTTTACATTTCTAATTATACCACTGTTACTTATAATTAGATTTCATTAAGCTCTCATTATATTGTTCCAATTTAGGTTTGCCATCTTTTAGCTTTCAATTTTCATATTTTTCTCCATTTCTTCCCCCCTTTTTCCTCCTTTTCCTCAATTCACTTCTTTTCTTCTTTCCCCCCC
>BGPR01050267.1:0-11106 GCA_013235015.1 Araneus ventricosus
GGACAAATGGCATGGCTATACTTCAAGTGAATGGCCGGCTTAACACGTTGGCTGCCGATCATGCATTTTGACTCACGCCTGTGATTCAGACCTATCATCTAATTAGATGACACTTTCTTTACTATACTTAAGAGATAGCAGAGAAGGAGCCATCTAATTAGATCGAAGGTTCGAATCTCAGGTGTGCATAATGGTTGCGGACGTGTTAACCCTTAAAAGCCCAGTGTTGCCTTTAAGCAACATACCCAATTTCGTCTTCTAAAATCTTGAGAATAAGACTGAAGCTCTAACACTTGTTGTTGCCAATAGGATACATACTGGATTTTTTATTAAATCAATTTACAACATATAGATGACATCCTGAGTGCTTATAAAAAAGAAATTGATGTTTTTCACTTGAGGGTACATCTTTTTAGCTTTGTACGCTTGAAAATAGCATATTTTATTCGATAATGTTGAAGGAAATTCCTTATCCGTATTGTTTATTAAAATTCATCTGTGTTTTACATTATAGAATTTTATCAAGAAAAATGTTTTCTGAAATAAAGCCCAGTGTTGCCAGTTGGTAACAAACTGTTTTTTGGCCATAAACCGTACTTAAAACAAAATAGGATTTTCTAAAGCATTTTTCCCATGAATCAAGAAATGAAAGTCAAAAAATATTTTAAAATCAATTTTTAAAAAATCGGGCTTTTAAGGGTTAAAATGCTTTCGGGGAACATGTGCTTTATAAAAATGTTTCGTTAACTGGGTGAATTTACGAAAGATCGTTGTTGATTTATTGCGGCCAGCGATTTTGCGACTTCCCTTGGTCGCGCGGACACGGTAGTCCATTTCACGCCAGACACTGTGAAGCATGTTCGCAGTCACTCATGCGCATTCGATAGCTACATGCATGTGGTTGTCTAAATCATCGGAAATTACTTCCTGTGTCTTCGTCTCATTGAGGTATAATGTAGACTCTGTCGTAAGAACCTGCTTTGTGTGCAAAAAATGAGTGAACCAAAGGTACTCATAGAGAATGCTTAACATGGTAGTGAAATGGATTACCATTTGATGCTGTCTGTGAGACCAGGGATAGTCACAATGAGCAACTATTGCGGCCAGCGATTTTGTGACTTCCCTTGGTCGCGCAGACACGGTAGTCCATTTCACGCCAGACACTGTGAAGCATGTTCGCAGTCACTCATGCGCATTTGATAGCTACATGCATGTGGCTGTCTAAATCATCTGAAATTACATACTTCCTGTGTCTTCGTCTCATTGAGATATAACGTAGACTCTAGAAGAACCTGCTTTGTATGTAAAAATGAGTGAACCGAAGGTACTCATAGAGAATGCTTAACATGGTAGTGAAATGATTTACCATTTGATGCTGTCTGTGAGACCAGGGATAGTCACAATGAGCAACTATTACGTACGCAAAACAAAACTTCAAGCTTCCTTCTGTATTTGTTTTCAATTTTTTCCTTTCATGAAACAACGTTTACAAGGAAGTTGTAGACATTTGTAGTATGTTCATTTGTTTTGAATTAACCTGTGTATTTCCTAATATAAGAGCTGAAAAAAAGACAGAATCTGAACTCTGGTGACCTAGTGGCAAGGTCTTGGCCTCAGGACCGGAGGGTTCCAAGTTCGAAACCGATTCCACCAATGATCCGTCATGCATGTGGGCCTGGTGTATGCTAAATCTGACGTTGTGGATCAAACGCCTCTCGTTGGTATGGTGCGGAAGCTTGGAGAGGGGCGTGCTAGCTCAGGTGTCGTCCCTGTCATCTGACCGCGCTTAAAATTATGAAGTCTGTCCCGAAATACCCCGGATGTATTGCTTGTTGAATTGAAATTTCCTCACTGATGACTCCTTCTTCGAATCAAAAATGAAGCAAGTAAATAATTTGATTAATAAATTATTAAATTATTCAAAATTAATTGGAAGCCAAAAACGACGGTGACGCTTATATGAATCACTACGAAATGTAGAGTTAAAATATGCTTTGTTTCGGTCGTCTTAGAAGCATGTACATATTTCACTGCGTAAAATATATGTAAGGGAAGCGACGAAGAGGAAGTACAATTCTTCATAGTATCCATTCTGGAAATTGGCGCAGCATGACCAAGCCTGGCTCCTGCGCCATTAAACCCACAAAACCTAACCTAACCAAATGGTAGCAAAGTCAGACAGCAATACTAATATGAAATCTCAGGAATTGAATAAAAATATGAAATACAGTCGGACCTATATTTAACGAAGTCTCTAAATCCCGAAAAAATTTTCGTTATGTGGAAAATTCGTTAAATAGAGATTCACCTTTTAAAATACTTTAAACTACACAAAACAGATTTTAAATTCATAAACACTAAATATTATTAAAAAAGTAACTAATCATACCTTTATTTTGTAAATTAATATCTATTTGTTTTATATATCTTACCCATCAAAAAGAAATCTGCAAGGAAAACAAGAATAAAACAAAACATTGTCCGGGAATACACTGTATTTTCAATTTAAAAAATAATAATTTTATATTAAAATTAATGAATTTTAATGACATTATCGCATTTATTATAACAAGTAATTTAAAGCGTACATTACCACATGCGTCCTTAAATTTAATTACTGATAAAGTCTGTTAATTTTGTCTGAGTTGCGCTGTCGAACAGTGGAAAGAAAGAACGAAAAATTCATGCACTCATAGACAACACTGGAAATGCCTGCTTCCCCACAGTCCCATTTACTACAGTTTAGTTACAGTCAATTCTGGATAAATCGAACTTGTTTAATTCGAAATTCTGGATAATTCGAAATTTTTACTCGGTCCCTAGAATTCTGTATTTAAATAATGTTAAAAAATCGTGGATAATTCGAATTTAATTTTGGATAATTCGAATTTTTCGTACAATTGCCCTTAAAATATTACGGTAAAAATTGTTCCCGAGACTTTTGTCAGCTAAGGTGCATTATATATTTTAACGGTCTTTCTAAGGAAAAGAAAAGCTAGGGTTGGAATGTCACTATGTGGGGATTTCCGAGGATTTTTCTGTCCAACCTCTATTGTTACCCTCTCCCGCTCCTACTGCATTTAATATTGATTAGTCATCCAAAGCCTGTCTGCATTTTCCGAGAAAAGACTTGGCCACACCCCTTCGGCAGGAGAATCTATTTCATTGCGGGTTGAAAGGATCGAAGCTTCCCCCTCCCTCTTTTTAACCTCCAGAAGTGTGCAGTTTCTTCTGTTTGACAGAATATATGCAATTCGAATTTTTAGAAATTTCGAACTTTTTCTCTGGCCCCTTCAACTTCGAATTATCCAAGTTTGACTGTATATTAAAGTCCCTTTTTTGAAGCAACACGAGCACTATTTTAGGAGGGACCTAGTAATTTTTAATCGTGGTCAGATGATAGAACGACACCTGTACCAACATACCCCTCTCCAAACTTCCGCACCACACCAGCGGAAGGACGTTTTACCCTCAAAATAAAATTTAACATGCACCAAGCCCACATACATGGCAGATCCTTTTGGTGGAATCGGATTTCGAAAGCTCTTAATGTGCACATTATCTAGTTAATCTTCAGACTACTTTATTCTTACAGATTCTTGATCTATTTACAGTACTTTACCTAAATAATGTAAACATTAACATATTCCGAATCACTGAAGTGATTTAGATATCGAAAAATAAATAACTTATACGTCTCTACAATTTTCAGTATTTTTTACTTACAATCTGATGATCATTACTCCAAATGAATAAGTTATTGAATATTTTTACGTTTCAACAATTGTCGGAATATTTTATTTACATTCTGCTGATTGTATGAAATTGCTTGTAGCTTTATGGAATAAATGTAAAGCATATATTTCAATTAGTATTAAGTATAACTGAGTTGTTTGTCGTATTATTTTAAGCGTACAAAAACCGTTGCTGTTGTTCCAGTATCCACAATTATATGCCAAGATTAATGCAATTAAGCTTGTAATAATTAATTATAGTCAAGAAGTATAGTTGTGTAGCTTGTTATAATCACGAAGTGTAATAAAAATGCTTAGTATACCTTATTTTGTGTCCTGGATCATTCATGACATTTTCTAGCTTCTCAATTGGTGTTTTAAGAGTGTCTGGTATGAATCTGTGTTATTGTTATGATGTTAAACGCCTTTATTAGCAAACTTGTAAGGAAGTAAAATTCTAGTATATTTCAGTTACTAGCCACTATACGATTTAACGATATGCTTAATATAAAACATTAACTTTAACTTGTGAAATTTTGATTGCTTAAATTTAAGTAAATATTAATAATAATTATCTACCAACACAACATTTTTACGTTTCAACAATTGTCGGAATATTTTATTTTCATTCTGCTGATTTTATGAAATTGCTTGTAGCTTTATGGAATAAATGTAAAGCATATATTTCAATTAGTAGTAAGTATAACTGAGTTGTTTGTCGTATTATTTTAAGCGTACAAAAACCGTTGCTGTTGTTCCAGTATAGCATCTCATTTTCACTTCAACTTGTGCCTAGTAGATCTTATATTATCTTTGCAATCTTCAGATTAACTTGGTAATGTGAGAAATGAAATAATTTTCACTTCAACAGATCAACCTAATTAATCTTACCACTGCCTGATTTCCGCACTTTAGCGGCGACATTTATGCTTTTCACAGAAAATCTTAACTTTAATTGTACATACATAAATGGTTATTTTTGCAGGACCATTTGAATTTCGTCGCATTTACAATTACGACGATGAGACGACAAAGCCCTCTGTAAGTACACTAGAACCAACGACTGCAGATATATCAACTCAGCCAGAGGAACTTTCGACAAATCCAACGACCTTAGATACATCTATTACTGAAACAACCACAACACCCCTACTTACTACAGAGGTAACAACGGGAACAACAGCAGTAACAACGGAAACAACAGCAGCAACAACGGAAACAACAGCAGCAACAACGGAAACAACAGCAGTAACAACGGAAATAACAACAGCAGTAACAACAATTCAAAGCACTATTCCAACCACTAGTCCTGAAATAACTTCTGTACCGTCAACAAGCATCCAGACGACAAAGTCAGTAGTTCCTCGTCGGTATGGATTCACTAAAACACCTTTAACTACTGAAGAAACTGAAACTTCAACACCTGCAGATGAAACACAAACAGTTTCAGCTAGTACTCCAAGCACACTGGCATCTACAACGACAGGGACACCAACACCAGTAACTACACCACCAGCATACTAAACTGTAAATTTTATTCAGTAGCAGAACTGAAATGTGAACTAAATTAATTTTTGGTGTAGTTTATTACAATTACGAAGAGATTTTATAATAAAGAAGTAAATGATCGAATCATTTGGGATCTTTAATATTTTAATGAACAAAATCAAGAAATATAAGAAATCAAACATCCTGTAACAAAAGAGTTCGAAATAAAGATCTTTCCTTTTTTTAATTCTAAAATGTTATAGTATATTGTATTGTGAAAAGATTTTTAATACAATAGTTTGTGTTTTATATTGATCCTTTAACTGTCAATATTTTCCATGAATGTCTGTATATGTTCCAGCTATTAATTTCTCGTCATGAATGTACACTCCTTTCTTCCACAACCCCTGGCATGTTTAGTAATAGAAAGTATTTCCGTGAAATTAGAAGATGTAACATACATTAGAATAATAAAATTATGTCTAAAGTCAGTTAAAACAACTTCATGCGATTGTGAAATAATTGTTGTTGGCAAAACACTTGAACGAGATTTTAAAACTGTTTAGAATAAAACGTTCATCGTTCAGAATAAAACGATATTTGACCATACGTCGCTGTGTTAACTTCATTTTTATTGTAGTTATATAAAGTAAATAGATGTGAATAAAAAATAAACAATAAATAAACTTATATCTCAATATATGTTTATCTACATGTTTTTTCTGCAGAAGAATTAAGTGATCAGTTTACCATTGTGAAAAAAAAGTTGTTAGAATGATATCTATTTTTCTAAACAATATTTTTTCTCGCTATATTAAAAATGAAAAAAAAAATGGATTGACGGTGTCTTCAACGAATACAGAAAAATAAAATAAAGTAAAAAAAATAAGTAAAAAATAAAGAAAAGTAATGTCAACTATTTTTAATAGAATAAAAAACGAAACTAGAATTTTATTTCCACACAGATACCTTAAGTAAATATTCTTCCTAACATTTCATTTCAAACTCAATATTGTATAAGTAACGAAAGAAGTTAGACCAGATGGTATAATTGCTCAGCATAAAGACAACAAGCTAACTTTCTTCTAAAGTTTTATACAATAAATAACCCAAATAGTTGATAAGTTGATTAACCCAAATAGGAGATATAAACTGGGAAATCTAACAGATTAAAAAGAATTCCAAAGCAATGAAACAAGTATGCTATTAAAATTTGCAAAAAGAAATCAAGAAGAGATAAAAAATTTAACAATATGTTTTGCTATTACTTTTTTCTTCAAACTGATTCATCCCCAGTTGTTATATTAGGGTGATTATGCTCTATGTATATTATTAAAGTTGTGAAGAGAATTCTTTAGAAGCTAATTTTTTAAAATGAAACCTCGTGTTTTAATTCAGCAATTTGCTTATCATTTTGAACTGGGATGAGCAATCAAAAGTCCTGTCTGTCCTAGCTAATCCGGGACCTCTGGTCAAATTATGTTAATAAACGTTTAGAAATCAAGCGAATGATATTTTGACTCCGAAATTTTACTTTTCTTCGGATCTTAGGAAAACAGAATACCTTAAGCATATCTGTATCTCTCGAAATTTGTCCACTAACACAGAAATTTGTGATACGCGTACCCCTGGGGATACGCGGCAGATCAGTTAGGGGAACGCGAAAGTAACGTTTGTCATGGCGGAAAACACAAAACTTGGGATTAAAAGAAAAACATAAAATGTTATAGAATTTTGTTCCCCAAGTTCGTGTAAAAAGTGCCAGTTATGCAAATCCAAAAGCCTAATGTGAAGTCGTGAAAGAAGAGTATACCAAGAACTCGGTGTCAAAGCAATAAAGTATTTAATACCATTTCACGAACACACTTGTCTTATGCGTATACTATTAATAACAAATATTGAAATAAGCTTGACGCAGCTCCAGACGTGAGATTATACTTGTCTTCATTTGAGCCTAATTTTATAAAAGCAATCTCCAGGAAACAAGCTCAAGGATTGCATTGAAATTGTTTTCCACTTGAATAGTTAATTTTCATGATAACTTAATTGTTAGCTTTCGTCGTAAGTTAATGCGAGATATTTCCACTTGTTCGCATATTTGCGGATCCTACTATGGTTTGGATTGAGGTTGCTTTTCATTGGCTCTCAGCGTCACGTGACTTCGCTTGCTTCATGATGATGTCATAGAGCGCCCTAGTTTGGATTTCATTTTTTGTCTTAGCTATTGTATCGTGGAAAACCAAATTATCTTTTAATTACGATTATTTGGATATTTCGAAAGAGATGATGAATTCAAGATAAAAGATAATTTTGGTTTCTCCATGATATCAATAATGAACAAAATCAATCTAAATCAACACTCCTATGACTATCATTCGAAAAGCTACAGCAAATCTGTTTATAAATAACCTCAATCAACAAATCCAGCTCTCTCGCTATTCCTATTTGTTAGAACGTGGAACTAATACTATTATAAAAAATGGAATAAAATGTAAAATAAAAAAATAAATCCTACAAATGTTTTTTTGTGTATTCGAGTCGTTTGCCTCTAAGCTAACCTAAGCCCTTAACATTATTAGTAAAACATTAACATTATTAGAAAGGATGGGAGGAAGATAGGGTACTCAAAAATAAAAAGGACTTATCAAGGGATACAGGACGAAATAAAGGATGGAAATCGCTGTATTAACCAACCTAGAACCCAGCAGACTAGACCCGTGTATCACCAGGTCACCCAAAATGTTAGATATCCTACTAACCAAACTTAAACCTAGCTCTATACTGAGGACGTTTAACCTGCAAGGACAGATTTTGCTAGGCTCATGCACAGAGTCGGACCTACAATCTTACGATAGCGAGTCTGAGACTGTATTATCAGGCCACCTAAAATGTTAGATGCCGTGCAATCGTATGTCATTCGCGATTTGAATTTCCCATTGATGGTATGAGTTGCTTCTTCTAAACTATTCCGTAGACAAAATATCGAACGAATTTTCCAGTAAGTTAAAGGGCTTCCTTAAAAGCACAGAAGGACAAACTGCTCTCGAAAATTTCATACTAGAAATTTCCCAGTCTAATTTCACTGTTTTGGATTTTATTCTTAGTCTTCTTAACGTCCCTCTTTAAACTGCCAGAGTGCTATTTTGACAGCCTTATTCACCATCCATGGTTAAATCCTGATCAGCGGTTAAAAGGGAATTTACAGGAACAAGCGAATGCTGACCGAAATGATCGGTTGGATGTATCCACTAACTGGCGAGTTGGCGAGAAACTCTTTTGGCTCGAAGGCTGAGGGTAATTTTAAAAATCGCCAACAACAGAGAAATTGAGATACCATGCCAATATAGCAACCCAATAAAGTATACATTTGGCAATACATTTCGGTCAACTTTCGCATTATTATAGCAGAACCATCATTTAACCGCTGATCATGGTTTAACCGTGGATGGTGAATAAGGCCGTAAGTGATTTAGATCTTTACAATCGTTTCATTTGGAATTTAACCGTTTTAAGCGTTTAAAAGCGTTTTTTTGCCGTTTTAAATAAGAAGAATTAAATGAACTCAAGGAGAACAGAATTCAATGCTTTCGGCCTTATTCACCATCCATGGTTAAATCCTGATCAGCGGTTAAAAGGGAATTTACACGAACAAGCGAATGCTGACCGAAATGATCGGCTGGATGTATCCCCTAACTGGCGAGTTGGCGAGAAACTCGCTTGGCTCGAAGGCTGCGGGTAATTTCAAAAATCGCCAACAACAGAGAAATTGAGATACCATGCCAATATAGCAACCCAATAAAGTATACATTTGGCAATGCATTTCGGTCACCTTTCGCATTATTATAGCAGAACCATCATTTAACCGCTGATCATGGTTTAACCATGGATGGTGAATAAGGCCGTGAGTCTTACTAATCTATTCTGGTACCCCCGGTTGGGTTGGGAGTTGGGTTGGGTTACGTTCTTAACGTGCGGAACCCAACCCAACCGGGGGTACCAGAATAGACCCCTTAGTAACTTGTCTTGACAAGTCTCGAGTTTGAACCCTGGTAAGTTTGATGAAGACTACACCTCTGTCGGCTCTGTAATCTCTAAAGGGTCTATTATGGTAACCCCGGTTGGGTTCCGCCATAGACTTACGATACGATCCTTAGTCTATGGGTTCCGCACGTTAACAACGGAATTCAACTCCCAACCCAGCTTTCTGAACTTTTCTGGTACCCGGGGGTACCAGAATAGACCCCTAAATATCCATGCCAGCCAAGGACAAGGATATTTGTTCAGCTAAAAGAATGAAAGTGAGCGTGGTCCCTATGTATATTGTGGATTGGTGTCTTCCTATCTCGAAACGTAGGCTTTTACCAACAGGCTACCATCACCGAAAACATCACGGAGAAGAGAAGTCTGCCTTTGGAAAATACTTTAAGTAATTTTTAAACATTATTCATATTAATTTAATGTTTATGTACGCATTTTTCAAATTAATTAAAGTAAAAGTATTATTTTTTTTATCTGAAAATTGCACTTCTACTCCATCTGCCTATTTTCCCGCCGAAATCTATTTGCGTCACGTGACATTCTAGTATATTGGATAGTTTCATCAGCATTTCATTCCCATCGTGTTTAAAATGACAGAATTTGTTTACATTTGTACTATCCAAATGATTTCTGTTTAAAGTAAATAATTTATTTATCATATTTTTTAAGTAATGTGTTTAGTTAATGAGTAAATCAGAAAGTTATTGTAAAGTTATGAGTAACTCGGAAAGGTTAAGGTATATTTAACGCTGTAAATACAAACTTGAATGAGTGTGTTTGGAGAATCGAATCAGCCAAGTGATGATCAAAAGTAAAAAAATAATAACAAAAAACATAAATGTTAGTTGAAATGCATGCATGCCTTTATGTTTTGATATTACAGCCCTTAATAATTTTTTCTTCCAAAATGCATCCTACTAGATCTAATTTATTAATATTCGTAGAGGTTCTAACCAATTTTGATCCAAGAACAATTTTTCATACAATTGCTTCGCTATTGATCATTCTGCATTTGCAAATGCAATTTCATGTTTATTCAAGGAAGGAATTGGAATTCTGTATTTATCAAAGAGCAGGGACCATTATTTACGGGCCCTTAAACAATTCTAAATAATTTGATTCAAACTGTTGGCTGAAAGTGTATTTGAAATTAACTGAATCTTAAGAATAAAAGTTAATATATTATATTTTAATATTTATATTTTAAGAGTTTAGTACACTAGATATCGGTACTTGGAACCAAACGAACCTGTGAGCAAAAATGACAGTTTTTAGGTTATTACAGTTTTGCATCAATCCATAACAACGCTAGTCAGTCAACAATTCTCCTTTGATAATTACTAGGCTTATAAGAGCGTAAATCCTCATAAGCAAAGAGAAAATTATTTTTAGATTTTGCACTCTTCGAAAATTTGGCATAATGTGATTTAAAATTCGCCTGGTTCTGAGATATAGATACTTGGTATGTGTATTTTCATTTTGTGACAATATTCAGTAATAAAATATCGACAATAAAACCTGGCACCTGATTTGTGTTTTCATTTTTCATGTGCTTTTCTATTTTATTGTAGTGTTATTTTGAATATTGTTTATACAGTATTGATGTAATATCTGTAATTGTTTTTTTTTATATAAATTCTCAATCTTCCGTGCTCCTAATAAGATTTGCAGTCTCTGGGTAGGCTTAGACTGCAGTGATAGATAACTACTTAAATAACATCAAATATGAACTGTTGTTGAAAAATAAATTGTTATGAGCATTTTTCAAATTCTGAAGTTCTTTCCAAATCGTTATGGGTATTCACATGTGAACTGTTGTTAAGATGATCGTTATGGGATTTTTTGT
>BGPR01050270.1:84-11105 GCA_013235015.1 Araneus ventricosus
GAAAAGCGTTTGGATTTATCTGCTAAAGCCATTTTATTCAGATTCGATCGAGTAAGTATTAATAAAAAGAATAAAAACTGCTCAATAAATCAGTTTTAATAAGAATTCCTTAATTTATCCCTGAGCTTTTGAATTTTTATTATAGTTCGTTGTGTTGTGCGGATTTATTTATGTTTATAATGGAGAAATTTTCAAAATTACATTCTTTGGTATGCTAAATTACTTAATGAAAATATCTAAAAATAAAAATAGAAATTTTTCTGTGCAGCTCAATTGCATCGAAAAGCGTTTGGATTCATCTGCTAAAGCCATTTTATTCAGATTTGATCGAGTAAGTATTAATAAAAAAGAATAAAAACCCCTCAATAAGTCATTTTTAAGTCAAGTTTTAATAAGAATTCCTTAATTTATCTCCGAGTTTTTGAATTTTTATTATAGTTTGCTTTGTTGTGCGGACTTCTTTTCATCATATTTCAAATAAAATACTATAATAGTTAAATACCTCATTAATAATATAATAGCCCAGATCTCTCGGTAATGTTTTCCTTAACATTGAAATTTTTATTAAAATTCAGGAAAATAATTATTTTCAAAAACTACTGATTATATATGAATTTTTATTTCTATGTGACTATTTTGTTATTTAACTCTGTAAGTCACTTTTGTGCATGCTTTTTGAAAATTATTCCTCCGAACTTAGTCGGTTACATGCAAATTTAGTGTCTTGCCATAACTGTTGGATCAGGGATGGGATGTGCCACATGATCCACCTTATTCGCCAAACCTATCTTCATCCACTTACTATTAATTTTCGTTTTCCTTCAATAAATTTAATCAAAAGCACTTTTTAATAAACTAACAAAAGTGTGCTTTTTAATCTTGAGATCTATTGTTCCTCACACTCACTACCTGGCGGCGCCACTGGTACGACATCAAAATTTGATTTAATTGATTATTAACTCATAATTCTAATATATTAATAAGTTCTAAAATAAATATAATTAAATAATAATTAAAATAAGTATTAATAAAATAATAAAATAAGTTATAAAATAAATATAATAAATAATAATTAAAATAATAATAATAAGTTCTAAAATTATTAAAAGTGTATTGTTATGGAAGGATACACAAGTGTACAAATTTTCAAACCTCAAACACGCCAGGAATTGAATGAAGAATTGATTACAAAATTCCAACTTTACAAACATAAAACAATTCGACTGAAATAAGTGTTTAAAAATACCTTAATTGGTAAAACTTTTATTGCCTGTTAGGATATTAATTTGTGAGTGGAACTGATTTTCGACAAAAAGGACAAAAAAATTTATGCACTTAAGGTCATTCAAATGCCTGATACATCTTAATATAAATAAGACATTGTGGGTATGTATGTGTGTATGTTCCACATCTCTTCTTATACCACTGGACCGATTTCAACCAAATTGTTCACACTTATTATTTAAGACAAAAAGATACCTGTGAACTTTTCAAAGTGCAAGAGTTAATGAAACAGTCAGTTAATTTGAAATTAACCGAAACCGTTTTCCCGCAGTAACTTCAGAGGAAATTATCCCACAAAAAATATTTTTATACCATCTTAAAGTTCAAACCTTTACAATACCAATTTTATATCTGTGAAGTGTTTATTTCAATTTTTATTAATTTTTCAAAATTTAATAAATATTTGATTCCATGCAAACGATTTTGAAATAAAGCAAATTTATAGATACTCTGTTGGTAGGCAACGGTTAGACTTTGAACTAATTTACCTTTATTTTCTGATATTTTTGTTTATTTTTATAAATATTTTATATGGACGAGTTTTCTGCTTTGTTTGTTTACATCAAATGCCTGTACTACGTATTTCCGGTGTAATGCTAAATAAATGGAATCTTCAAAGCGGAAGTCCAACATACAAGCAGATAAAGTCAAGGCTTTTAATGTAAGTCAACAAATCAGAAAACTCGTCCTTAAGAAGAGAAAGATCACTGTCAAATTTTAAAAGCCCAAAAGTTAATTAAATTCTCAGTTAATTAGAAATTAAGCAAGAGTTTGGCGTTTTCCGATATATTTTTTGAAAATATCTCGTAAAACTATTTTTAAGACATATTAAAGTTTTAAAAATTAGCTTTTCAGTGACACAAGTTTCATTTCCATTTATTTCGTTGCCTCATTTTAAAAAATTTTCAAAAATTAAATTGTGTATAAAATTCAAAATTTATAACACTTTTTTTTATTGGTGAAGAATAAGAATACATACGAAGAACTGTTGCCAGAAGACATTAATAGAATTTTGGAAGAAGACTAAAAGAAAAGTTTAAAAGCAGACGATTCCTAATTTATACAGATTCAAACTATTGATCTGGTTTGTTTTAACGCTTTTTATTAATAAACAATTATTATCTAATTAATTGTCCCAAAATATTCGTTAAAACCTTTCTTGTACTGCAAGATTTATGAACAAAATTTGAAGACTTATGTAACAAATATTAATATCTTATTGAGAATATTAGCTATCGGCGGTTTTTAAGTAGTTGATATTTTCATTTTAATTATAAAACGTTTCAGACGATAAAAAAATTTTGGGTATCATAATTTTCGATAAAAAAATTTTCAGCATTCAAATTATTAGATGGTTCTTTGGTTGAAATTCTTTTGATTTTAAAATTGAAGGATAATGAAAGTTACTTAAGTTTTTATACATTTTGATGTAGGTAAGAATCATGGGGAAATATTAGTATTTTTCGGTACAAAACCAATATCCATTTCGAAATTAAACGCTGAATAGTAGAAAAGCCAAAAACTTCACTTCTAAAATGTTAGCTAGTACAAACGCCTTGAATCAAAACATGGTACAAAAGTAGTGAAAGAGAAGTATGCGAAGGAAGGCACATGTGACGTCAAAATCGGCGTGGCCAATGAAAGTGAGTTTCGAATTACATCATCATTCCCGCTGTTTCGGTGCATCTTTCGCCCTCTATATTAAAATAAATAAATTTTTATATAAAATTTCACGTGCATATTTGAAATTGGAATGATTTTTCCTATAAATTCGGATTGCTTTCACGCGTTTTTAAAAAATGATGAAATTCCCCATTCTGCTGAGACTAAATAAATGAGCCGTAACAGAATAAACTTGAAATTAATGATGGTTTATTTTCTCTGATGCTTCATCATAAACATATTGCAATGTTTGAGTGACCTATTGAGAAATGAAGAGAGAAGCCTTCAGGGAATCGGGAATTTGACTGGCTTCAGTTGACATTAGGAGTGGTCCCGCTAAGCACAGCAACCAATGTCCTTGTGCACACAGTTTTCCAGCAATTATGAGCTGCTAATGGAGCCGATTTGTGGGACACACCAGAACAAACTCACGCACTGTGCTGTATTGCATTGTAAACACTCCGGCCACTCGGCAAACACGACGAAAGAATAATGGACAGGGTACCACAGGGTAGCGTATAGAACCAACTTTATGTTCCCTTGAGTTTTGTGTGCATAAAACCTTTGTTTGAACGTCTATAACTCTTTCATCTCTGTCTTAGCGGTTTAAGGGTCTGGCAGCAATAACTGTTTGGTTTTGGGTAGACCTTTTATTAATGGATCAATAAACGTTTAGCGAAGACATAAAAATTTATAAACATTGATGTCACGTTAGGCCGTAGAAGTGGGATATCCCCAAACATTAATTTGCCATGCACACATTTGCATGTTTTCATTAGCTATGATCAGGGATGCTAAACCTTTTAAAGTTGTTTTTCACTTATATATAAGAATCAATATATGTACCACCATAAAACAATTTTCCTATTGGAAACCCTATTAGCATAAGATGTTTTACAATGTCGCTACGATATCTTCAATATTGTTGCGATATCAGACATCATGGCGATATCGTACACTATCTTGTGCAAACAGAGAAGTGTTTACAATTAAAAATAAAGCATTTAAAATTTCTTTTATTGAATCTCCCAAATTATTGCAATTGTGGTTAAATTGTTGCCTCTTATTCTTTTCTCCGCTAACTACCAGGTTATATCTGTGATGAAGTTATTGGACACAAGGGCAATATCCGGGGTAAATCCATCGTCAGCTGTATGGTATTTGAACTAGATATCATGATCTAGCTGCTGTTGCAGTTGGGTAGATAAGATTTCTTATAAGAATACTACCTTTTGCAGTGGTTCACATGACACGTCACCGGAAAATTTCTGAAGATCTTCCCCGATCATGGTCCCTAGAACCCAAAAGCCCCCTCTCTTAGAAGCTTATACAATAAACGTATAACACTTCTCCCGTGTTATCCTATGAGCACTGGAGTACTTTTAATTGCATTTAGACCAACAAGTGATATGCTGCAGGGATGGTAAAAATCTGGAGCTTGTTCGTAGATGAACCATCCAGTTCAAGGGGATTTATTTATTTCCCCACTCCGGCACGGCCTATCCGGATGGCGGGGAGTATAAAGTAACAACAAAGCAAAACCTTTACATCAAATTGCAAAACATCGCAACAAAACTGAATTACATTGCATGCAAATGGAAAAGGCGTGAGAGTTGAAATTTTCATTTTCCTTTAATTTCCTTAAGATGCAGTTAGAGTTCCCGTCTCAGCCGAAGGCATCCGGAACTCCTGGTGGGGCAGCACGAAGCGGCCCCGCCCAGCACGATAGCACAAGTCAGTCAAATTTCAAAAAGTTCTATAAAAATTATGTTTTCCCATTTTTACTCTGGAAATCAATAAGAACCATGAAACTAAATGCAGTTCAGTCAGTGAATCAACAAATAATGACACAGCATGTGTCAACGTTCAGCTTGAACGAATACTAAATCCAGAATAAAACGCAAAAAACTGAACCATGCCACAAAGTATCTGGTTACAAAAACTCGTTCAGTTCTGACATGCGCGCTCTGTCAAGAAGAAAGCAAACATGGCGATCTTCTCGGCAAGAGGGGCTTAACCCGCAAGATTTAAATACTTAAGATCTTCACATACAAGAAGTATTTTCTTGCCAGATACAGTCGACAACCACCACATAAGTCAAACGATAGATCATATAGCAAATTTTCCCAATATAGCTAATAATTACTAATGTATATCGCAAAAATACGGGAGCTTCAATTTCCTTAAGATTGTAGATAGAAAGATAATTCAAATTAGGCGAGTTGCTGCTTCTTCATAATGCACAATTTTTGTATTGAAAGTTTTCCGACAGCTGTAGTTACTTGGAAGTTAGGGGCTGAAAGGTGATTTTCAACCCCTAACTTCAACGGCCTTTTAGCCTAAGCATGTGACATTTCATCGGAAAGTTCTCATCAGATTCTGGCTCTCTTTCACAAGAGTTGGATATAAGAGGAGGAAATGACGTAGGGGGTCCTTTAGATCACCTGATTAACGGATTATCTACCTTCGCCTTCCAGCATGCTGACAAAATTTATGTGGGTTCCAGTGAGTATTCCAGAAGATAATGACACATATTTGATATTTTAAAAGTTTAATTAGGACAAAACAAGCATGTACGACAGGTATAGACATTAAAGAAAAAGGTAAGGAAGGTGTTAAGAGAGCTGGTGCTGTACTTTTCAGATGAAAACAAACAACATTCGAGCGTCATGCTCAATATTCGAAGAACTGTGACTTAACGATTGTTCAACTGCCATTTCCCTATGATATCTCCATTCTTGTAACCCGAAATTGTCCCGAAGCACCCGTTATTCCGGAAATTATGTGCCAAGTGGACGCAAAAGAATCCCACACCAGGATGCACGTCGGTCATACACTGTTTCTGTCCCTCGCGGCAAACTGGAACAGAAAATTTGATGCCATCTATAATAAATGTCTCAGTTCCAGTGGGAAATATGTTGGAAAGTGGCTAAATCAATGCTATATCTGTTCCAATAAATGCTTTCAAATAATTTTGTTTACTTTCTTAGTCTTAGCGTAATTTACTTTTATGATTATATACCTAGATATAGTTTCATATATAGATGTTACGGTCAATGTGGATAATAGGTTATTATGCATAATAACCAAGTAAGCCGGTTAAAGTGGATAATTTATAAGGATTTACCACATTAATCGGCTATTATGCATAATTAACAATGAAGTTTGGTCAATGTGATTACTTTCAACGGAGTAGCTTTCGGCTACTCAAACATTCTCTAAAGTCGGACTTAAAATTTAAGAATTTAATTTTAACTAAATGTTTTCAAATAGAACGACAGTTATAAATTGACTAAATTTTAATGAAAAAATTTATTTAAAAATTGATTAAATTAATTAATCAAACATTAATAAAAATTCTTAGTATTATATATAAAGGCGCAAATGCAGCTATTTATAATATAATACACATACAAATAATAGATATACAAACAAAAATTAAAATTAAATAAAAAGAAAGAAAAGTATAGATAATAAACAGCAGATTTAGACATAAACGATGACAATACATCTTTAAGCGTACAAACGCACCAGCCTCAAGTGATTGCATCAACAGAAGTTTAAAACAATAATATTTAAAACACATAAAAATTAATTTAGAAAGTAAAAAATATTCAAAAAGGAAGAAATGAATGAGTAATCTAATGGCGAACTTTATCGAAGACCACTCGCCATAAAGATTCCAAATTAGGCAAGATTTTCTGTCAAGGGTAAGATTATAAATCAAAAGTATACCCTAATATTGCTCTAGTAGCAGAGCTACTAGGGCAAATGCTTTGTATTTCTTTACATTCTCTGATATATCTGTGTTCTCCTCTAATTTCTTCAATATTCTAACATTCAATGAGATAGAGAAGCTACTAGATTCCGGCTCCCACTGCTAGCGAAGCCATAGGATGTTTTCTTTTGAGTTAAAAAAATCTGCCCGGTGCCCACTTAAAATTCCGCAGGCACCCCGAGAACGGTTAAAATTCTACATTTGAAACAGGAGATAATGAAAAGACAACCCACTATTACTTTGGTTTCGAAATGATTTAAACTTAAGCGATTTCCCTTTAAAAGTAATGAATACTAAATTTTGCTTAATTATTGCCATTGAAGTTTGGTCAATGAGATCACATGTCAATGTAATTAATCACATTGACCAAACTTCATTGGTTATGATGCATGATAATAGGCTGATGTGGTAAATTCTCATAAATTATCCACGTCAACCGGTTGACTTGGTTATTATACATAATCACAGGTTATTATTAATATAATAGCCCAGATCTCTCGGTAACGCTCTGACGTCACCAACAATAAAACTCGCCCCATAGCACTGCGAGACGTTGAACAGCATTATTTCATTGTTAGAGAACCTAAATTTCAGTTATTTTAAATTTTAAAAAGTAATTGTCATTCTAATTTCAAATAGCTCTAAAATAGAGAAATAAAATTTGCTATCGATGGATATAAAATTTATCTCCCTATAATCAATAAATAGTTCCCGAGAAACTTTAAATTATATTTATCATATATTTCAAATTAATTTCCGTTTTCTAATAGAAAGTAGTAAATTACGTCAGTGGTATATCATGCGAGTGATACAGTTTGGACGGTTATTGAATTAAAATAAAATTGTTAAACAACGAAAAATACTTCACGCGGAATGTTGTTTACCGAGAGGTTTTTTAAATAAAGAATTATGTAAATAAAAAATAAGTATTTCCTGTCATAAAACACATGTTTATTTTATTTGTTTTCAATCAATGCTAAACATTTCTCTCGCATATATATCTATTTAAAAACGTCAAATTTGACGGGAAATCTCTCGAATGAAGAGGCAATTTGCATCCGTCATACCATGACGGGTGATTTTCTAGTTATGCATAATAACCGCTTATCCACATTGACCGTAACATAGATTTTTCAATCACTATAATGAAAAACTTTCTGATAGCCATTGGATCCTGGATAACAGTAGGTTCGAATTTTTTTTTAGCCACGCAGGGGGGGGGGGGGGGAAACGGCACCTTTTTGGGGAAGTATACGAGAAAGTTTAGGGGAGAACACTCCCTCTGGTTTAATAGAAAGTAGTAAATCACGTCAGTGGTATATCATGCGCGTGATATATTGGACGCCACGATGCATCTGATTATTTATTGCAATCGTGATGATATAATTTGATAATTTTTTTTGGTAACGTTAAAATTTACACAAAGACATCTCGAGTACAAGGAAAGTTGTTAAACAACGAAAAATACTTCACACGGAATGTTAAATAAAAAATATGTAAATAATATGTTTTTTTAAATAAAAAAATATTTCCTGTATTAAAACATATGTTTATTTTATGTTATAAAATAAAAATATTTCCTGCCATAAAACATGTTTATTTTGTTTGTTTTCACTGAATATTAAACATTTCTCTCGCATTTATATCTATTTAAACGCGTCAAATTTGTCGGGAAATCTCTCGAATGAAGTGGCAATTTGCACCCGTCATGCCATGACGGGTGATTTTCTAGTTATGCATAATAACCGCTTATCTACATTGACCGTAACATAGATATTGAAAGAGGACAAAGAAAATATGACGAACATGTGCACCAACTAGCAGTGACCACCAACCGATAGAAATTAATTAAATGGGAAATTATTATTATTTATAAATACCTAAAACAAGAAATCCACTCTTAGTGGGCAACTTCCTATTCTGCATACATGGGACTGGCAACGTTAACATATTGTTACAAAAGTCTTTCTGTGGGTGTATGGTGTAAACAGCCCAACGCGCAGGATAATGGAGAATGAAGGTTTATTCACAAATATGCAGGAAAACAAGTAGCACAGGTAGAGGAAACAATAGTTCTTGCACAGATTACCAATGTAAACCGGCAACAATTCACAGGGAATAACAGTTCAGCACTTCGATATTTAACAGCACAAACAGTCAGCAAATAACTAGTAACGACAATAACTGCACTTTCAATAACGCTCAGCTCACCGGCTTCCTAGCTGGCACTACAGACGAAACTCTAAAGCCATTCCAATGGGTCAACACTACTCCCTCTGTTTCAGACGCGGTCCTTATATACTCTCTCCGACAGGCCGTGACGTCACATGGAGTTTTCTCGTATATTCAAGCGTATTCTCTTTCCTAATAGAGATATTGTGAAAAGGGTCGCATTTTCTGGAATCATCTATTTGTCGCCAAAATTGTCACCAAAGTCAGGGGTTCCAGAAAGGCCGATGCTCGTCACTCCATACTTACCCCTGTAAAACTCCCTCCCCAACTATAAGACTATAGAGGCAGGAAAGCGACATTACATCTCTGCAACAATATCAACAAAAAACTTTTTTCAGTAATGCCATGGTAAGTTTTTAGGAACCTTGATAAAAAAAATTATAAAGCAGAAACGTGATGGCTTTAATCATCGCATTTTAGTGCCCCTTTTCATCTTTTGCATATAAACCGAGTATAAAAAATAATAAGTAATAAAGAAAATTCGGTACTAAAACCAGTATTATGCAAATGAATGGGCATTATGGTACAGATCAATATCTTCCCCCAAGCCATGCGTGTAGGTTGCTTGTAGTGAACATGGGGCACACGATTTCCATATGCTTTTCTCTAGCGCGTAGAAAGGAAAATTCTTTTATGGTGAAGTTTCATTAATATTCTCAACGTTTCTCGGGAGTTGGTTTTTCTGTGAAGAAAAAAAATCCACGACATTCTGTTCTTAAAATTACTTTTCCTAGACTAATGCATTAAAGGCGGCATAATTTGGTGTTAAAGAGTATAAAATAGATAAATGAAATTCAAAATTATCAATTATTATTTTTAAACTAGAAAATCACCCGTCATGGTATGACGGGTGCAAATTGCCTCTTCATTCGAGAGTTTTCCCATCAAATTTGACGTGTTTAAAGAGATATATATATACGAGAGAAATGTTTAACACTAATTGAAAACAAACAAAATAAACATGTTTTATGACAGGAAATATTTTTATTTTATTTATATATTTTTTTATTCAAAAAACCTCTTGGTAAACAACATTCCGTGTGAAGTATTTTTCGTTGTTTAACAATTTTATTATAATTCAGTAACCATGAAATAAATTCTAAGCTTGTCAAATGTAAGTCAAAAGTTAAAATTTCAAAGGAATTGTTTTTCGAAATTCTAATCAAAACAAAGCACTTCTCTGCTCGTCAAAACGTTGCCAAAAATATCATCAAATTATATCATCACGATTGCAATAAATAATCAGATGCATCGTGGCGTCCAAACTATATCACGCGCATTATATACCACTGACGTAATTTACTACTTTCTATTAAAAAACTGAAATTAATTTGAAATATATGATTAATGTAATTTAAAATTTCTCTGGAACTATTGATCATAGCCAGATAAATTTTATATCAATCGATAGAAAATTTTATTTCACTATTTTAGAGCTATTAAATTTGAAATTAGAACGACGATTACTCTTTTAAATTTAAAATGACTGAAATTTAGATTCTCTAACAATGAAATAATGCTGTTCAACGTCTCGCAGTGCTATGGCGTGAGTTTTATTGTTGGTGACGTCAGAGCGTTACCGAGAGATCTGAGCTATTATATTAGTAATGTTTTTATGATACTGTATGTAATAGTTTATTAAAGAGGCTTTTTTTAATATTTAAAAGTAACACCGCAGTGTACTTACAAAAAATCCATTTCACTAAACCGATTTAATTTTTGTTTTTAAAAAAAGTCAATGCAATTCGCAAAATGAGATACAAACGTTTAATTTAAATTAAGAGAAATTAGCTAGAACGTAATTTTGTGGAGTAAAATCGTGTCATCTGTAAGCAATTTTAGTTTATATGTTCTAATTGCATTCTTATTTTCCTCATTAAAATGGGGTAAAATAATATTTTGTATACGTTAATTTATAATTATTCTCGAAAATTATAAATTTTTTTACCCAAAGTATCAGTTTAAACAATCGTCTAAAAATGATTTTGAGTTCTTTATTAAAATCACCGTGGATAAAAGTTCCTCTTGAAGCACTTCAAACATTGTCAGAGCTTCGTCATTATTT
>BGPR01050271.1:0-11104 GCA_013235015.1 Araneus ventricosus
TGATGATTCTATCTTCTGCTTACATCATTTTCCTTTCATGTTTTCTTATACTAAACATGAACTCTTAATCTAAAAGTAATAATGCATTTAACAGTCTTGAGCAACTCCCGAAATAGTTCTAATGTATGAAAGCAGAATTTTGATAGTCCTGTTTTGGCATTAAATTTGTCTTTGTCGCGACCCTCCTTATTGAAAAGTAAATCAATAGGGGAAGTTGTTAAGGATAAAAAAAAATGCAGCTTAACAGTTTCAATGCCACGTGATTCGATCCTTCCAAAAATGACAAATATTTTATCACTAGGGCGGCAATTAACGGATATAAACTGCTGGTATTAAGAGCCTCTTAGAAAGAATTTCTTTTTTTAAAAAATGATTGAATACCTTACAAACTCATAAATATCTACAGTTACTCGATACTGATAATTAGGAATATAGGGTATTCTCCCTGTTAGGCACTTATGAGCGGATTTTTTCTTCTTTCAAATTCTTGCGGCTCTGAAGCGGTTGAAAAGTGCAAAATTGTTTTCCTAATAATTTCTGACTACGAATGCTCAACAATCTGAGAGATGACGCAGTTAATTTTAAAGACCGCAATAAGTATCTGTCAGACATATGTAGTTAAAACAAGAAACAAAGATGTACAACAAATTTTACTTAACATACTGCCTATAACTTAATATATAAACTGTGCATATTTCTCTACTATCTAATTAATGACACCATCTACTTATAGAAGTTGTTTTTTGTTGTACTAAGAGTTCACTGGACACATAAGATGCTTATGAATTCCACGTCTTTTTTGTATCGTATTATGACGCCTGTGAATGACTTAATTTTAGCTTATTATTTTGAAAATACGATTTTTCAATGCAAGTAGTGACGTTCAGCACTACAGTTAAGGGTGTAGAAAAAAAGTTCATGGTTTTTGTAACATTTATTTACAGAACCTACATAGTTACGAACTCCAATGGGACGTAGATTCCTACATCGCAAATTTTTGCGACTGGTCATTTTATTGAGCACGAAATTCCCAAAGTGACACAACCCTAGAATACTTTGCATAAGAACTTAAATCTGTTTGATAACAACAGAGACCAAACAAAGAAACGGAAATATTTCTAAGTTTGCTCATAAAATATAAGCATTCTTAGGTTTGTCCCTCAATGACTTAACATCTCTCCTACTAATTTTTATCTTCTGTCTATTGAATGACACTCACAAGTTAGGGAATGGGTTGCCGTTTTGATAAAGTTAAGAATTCATAACACTCCGAAAGATCATAAGCTCTAAGAAGCCTTGATTTCAACAATACTCTCTATGAATTTGGTTTATAGACATAAGGTTAATAGATGCACGAGCTAAGCGGTTAACGCACTGAACTCTGAGCTGATGAGTTTAAAACGTTTCCTCAGATTGCTCTTGTTTCCGAGAAAAAATTTCATACAAAATGATTTCCTGCAATTCAAATTCACGTGTCGTGCGATGAGTTTTCTGAATTAACACGCTATGTTTGCAATTTTTCATAACTGAGAGGCTCGTCTCTCTGATTCTAATGGTTTTAATTTAGTCGAAACTTCGGGAAACTCGTGTCAGAGCTATTGCAATTTAAAACATTTGATTACTTATGTTTAATATATGTCCAATTATACATAATAATATAGCGTATCACAAGTTTCAATGATGAGTGGTTTCTAATTCTATCAAAATGTGGATTCACGTGTGTTTACATGTGGACACAATTATCATTTAGAGCTATATCTATTGGAAATAACAAAAGAATTAGGCAAATAGTGTTCCATCAAACATTCCAGTAAAATAGAAAGCCTGCAATATGAGTATTTTCAAACACCTTTATTTAGTTAACTTGTTCCATGTTCGTAAAAATTGAATTTTTGAATCGATATTTCACTCTTTTCATGATGTGCTGGAGTTCTGAAACTGTACATTTGCGTGTTGTGGATGAAAATGCAATAAATAATATTATGGAACAAAAGCATCAGTTGATCGGTAAATTCGATTAAATCTTCATTATATATGAGGGACATTATCTGGTACTGAATTTGAGAAAAAATTAATTATGCGATTCCATAATTTTCATAATAATGAAATATAAATGAAAGACTAAAAAATAGAAAACTATTAAATGAATAATTTATACTTTTTAGTACACTAACAAATGTGTTTTATAATATAATAATTTTCAATCCCTCATTTTATAAATTTATTTAATTTATAATTGTCTAAATAAATTGTTTAATTTACCAGGGTTATAGGTATATATGCAGCATTGTGACAGTGGAATCATCCCACCTTCACTTTCCTGAAAGACATGATTAAGAAAAATGCAGAACGAAGTTTCATTTCTGACATCTGTGATAAACGGACTGATCCGAAGTGGAGCTGATTACCACGTTAATCAATCAGCGACAGACACTCGATACCGAACATACTCAAATCTTATAAATATTTTCAAAAGGATCATCATACCCGTAATAAAAATGACAGAATTTTAACTCTTAAAGAATTACGACACTACACACAACCGCTATTATTGCAACAATATCAATTCATCAAGAATTATGTCGAGTACAGCAGCAGACACAATAAGTCCTATGGCTAATGGAAAAATTATCTACGACATTGATTTCGTGTTTGGTGTGAATTCGGTGTCGATTGTCCTTTTGACTCTCAATGAATGAAGTTTTGAATCTGTAATACTTCCAGTAGCTTCCTCCTCTGTTTATTACTGAGATTCTAACACAATATTTGTGCGTAACGATCTGCCCCGTATTTTCTTTAGAGAGCTCTTTACAGGAAGGTGCTTCAGAGAAAGCATTCACACAAATATATTTAAATTGAATCGGCTGGTCCTATGCAAATAACAACTCGAAAGACTCCGAGCTTGATGTCACCAAATCTCTCCCTTTTAACGTAGAGTGGTTGCTAATATAAATGGAATGATAATTCTAGGCTCATTAACAGAAAAGTATTACTTCAATATTCTTATCGTCCAGGAACGGAACAGATAACTGCCATCTTTGCCATGGAGCGTATAAGTATGAATCAATCTTCTACGGCGATCATTTAAGGAATTCTAATCTCTCATTTTTGAGTGGGCGTTGAGACTCAGAATTTGTTTCGTGAGATATATATACACCATTTGTCGTAGTCTGTAACTGCTCAGACGTTTTAGAAACCCCAGCCGGCATCACATTATGGGTGATTTGTACTCAAAGGTCAATTCAAAAGGTTGAATTCGGCCCTTTCATCGTGACGCGAAAATCTGTGTTCTGCTGGAGTCGTATAAGCAACATCAACAACTTCTATAATCAACCTTCGTCTAACAAGGTTTCAATTATTCCCGGTTGATGTCGACACCCTTCCCAGATGAGAGAGAGAATGGAGATTCACAAATGACAGGTGTCAAAATTGCTGGTTGTCGATAAGAAAATCGACGTAATTTTCTTAAGCAGAGATGCAATGAGGATTTATTGGGTAACTGCGTCACTTATCGAAGGCCGCACCGCTTAGTTTCTCGGCTGGTGTTTATTTGTAGAAGGCCTCGGGTTCCGATACGGAAGGGGATCTATAGCCTGTTAGAGAGAGAGAGAGAGAGAGTAAAAAACTATGACTCTTTGAGGATTCCTCGAGGTTCTGGGGTGTATCGGTTGTTGATCTTTTGGTTTGGTGTGCACGGATGTCAAAAGAAATAGCCTCATTACTTGCAGTGGGCCAGACGACGTGTCTGATGCGACAGACGGGAAGCATAGACGTCTACTCACCATCGAAATTGAATATGTCAATCTTCTCCCGCTCATGTATGATTTGAACTCTGTCTCCGGGTAATGAGGCACAGGACAATCACCTCTTGACTGCTTGAGGCCTTTCTCTCAGCCGTTTTTCTGAATGGGTGCTGTGTTTTTTTCATCCCTCCTCAAATGATGCATTAAAGGTTTTCGACATGGTTTGGAAAACCGAACATTGCACCTTTTCATGACGATCTGACTAACAATAGATACCAAATCACTCTGTTCTTAAATGGAAACAGTTGTAACGACTTTCGGCAATGTTTAAACTTTTCTTTACTTCTTTGCACCAAAATTGGGGATGGTGGGTGGTAGATAACCCTTGATGACATATCTAAATGTCTTAAAGCTTTCATGAAAATAAAAAATTATCGAAACCTGTCTAGTGGTTCGGGCTGGCGAAACGTCTGGAAGATTTGACCATATTATTTTAAACATATAGATAACGTAGTTCAGAATTGTTATTCAGCATTTACTGATTGTATGATAATGCTTTTACAATTTTCTTACAAAACCCTAAAATGTTTATTTCTTCCTAAATTCCTTTCTCTAAATGATATTCATCCTGTGGAGTTTAAAAGACTTGTAGTAGTGAAAATTATCATCCTTCAATTGGTATTTGTCTTACTATTAAAACAAATAGCTACTTCAAGCAGATACAGATTCATAGAGTTATACCTAAATGCGATGTGTTGAATCATTTTCATAAACTACAGTTAAAACCATCTGGGATCTATATTAAATTAAACTTCTGCAGGAAGGGAATGGAACTCCCTTCAAATGGACTGGAAAATAGAATGAATTCATGCAACATTTAGCCATATATATGATGAATCTAAGACACGCTGTGCACTATGAACGAAGAAACATGAATTTCGGAACCCAAGAACGTGGTACGTTAAATCATCGTAATATTTATTCACCTTGCGTAACTAATTTTAATAAACAAAATCAAGCTGTCATGTTGTTTTGTGATGGTATATGTTTGACAAGTTATTTTTGCAAACAGATGCATATGAATGAAAACAGATATATGAGTATATTTATATATGTGATTATCTCTTTATAACATACTTATAGACCAACACACAGCGAATCTGTAAGTACTATCCTTGAAAATTTTAGTTTGGAGTGCATAATTAACTTTGCGCTTAAATGTAGAATCTTTTTTAAAAAAATCGCGTTGTATTTTTCTTTACCTTCATGTATAGCAAATTTTATCCAATTATATGGTGAAATAATCAAACCAGTGAATAAGACGAAAGAAGGATATTCACGAAGTTAAGGAAAGTAACTATTGCCACGGATTTCCTAAGGCAATATGAAACATTGTAGGCAGGGACGCTTTCAGAATAAAACATATGACTACATTTGAAAGAAACCTTCTGTACCATTTCCAAAAATATTCAATCGCCGTTAGCCACGAAATTTGACATTTTATGTAGTCCTCCAATAGGGTGGAGTTACTCTCCATGCCGATGCATCTGGGGTCACTAGAACGACTCCTCCACGTCTCAAAATGTTGCATCCGTCCTCCGTATCCAAATTCCAAGATAATTGAGGTTCTAGTCCTTATAGCCAACACTGTCCACAGCCCACCCCTCACGCAGAATAAGGTACATTCCGCTGCTGGAGTGGGGTGCAATTCAATCCACACCATTGGCTTATGCCTACTAGGTGCTGCAAGAACCGCCTTAATTATACGGTGATTTTTCATCATTCACTGTGGTCCCCACCTGATCCTCGTTGGCCGTCTGATTATGGAAATTGCGTTGTTATCAGTGGTGAAACATCAAACTGAAAAAATCTTTTGCATTTGCAATTTTATTCTGGTTCATTTATTTATTTTGTAAACTGCTTCTGCAATCATGTCGTTCTAAAACCGAATCCAAGACATTCCTCTACTAAAGAAATATCCTATCTAATTAGCGATCCTTGCGGCCAGCGCGCAAGGACTAAAAGTAATATATATATGATTATCATTGAATATAAATATGCTTAGAGAGTCCAGTGAATCTAGAGTACCATTCTTGAACACTTTTAGTTCTGTGTGTGGAATTAACTCGTTGTAAAACAAGAATATCGAAGAATTTGATATTCTGTCTGTTACAAATATGCAAACTTAAACATTTGAACCATGCAGCTTTTTTTTTTAAAAATTCAAAAGCCGGACAAAGATTAATAATAAGCAAGAAAATAAACGAGATACAAGGCAATAAATTCAGAAATCGAGGACGAATTCTTAAGGTTTGTTCCGATTGTGATAGTAAAAAAATAATATTAACAAGTTTTATTGGAAAAATAAAAAAGCCCCAAAAAAAAAAGCATCAACGAAAGGAGGTGCCTTGCAAATAAAAAATATCAATCTCAAACTTTACACAGAGGATTTATGTAATTAAGATATTAAATCGGTTCTGTCATTTTTTCCTACTTTATTAACTGTCATGTTATTATTATTTTGATGTAGTTGGATCCTTTCATAATAAGAGGGTCACCAGCCCTAAATTACACTCCAAAATTTGTTCGATCGAATTATGTTTGAAATGATAAAGGAAGAACATTTTCTTACACCAGATAATAGAAAATAAATATCTGCCACAATTTCATTTACTCTCAAAATTCATAGAAGATGAGACAGAAAAACTTGCAATTATTGAAATAACTAAAGGAAGCCAGGTGCACTAAAATAATGAATCTGATGGTGAAGGGTTTTCCCTTCTCTCAAGCGATGCCCATAGATGATTTTCAGAAAAATTAAAATCGTACACGTGCGATGGTTAGCAAATGTATTTAAAATATTTATAAGTCGGACACTAGATTAATATAAGAATGGGAAAGCTCAAAGAATAATATTTCGCCACATTAGAGAAATATAATTCGTTTACGTTATTAAAATTTTTTAATTTTTTTGTACTAACATAGTGGTCAAAATACTCTTTTCCATCATTCCTATTGATAAAATAGTACATTATGTAGAATTTGATGCACGTTTATGCTACTGAGTCATAAAACTGTTCAACGCTTTAGATGTTATTGTAAAATTTGAAAATTAGAACTTGAATAGAGTCAATAAACTCTCAAATTCTACCCACTCCTCCAACTGATTCAATGGAAGATGATTTAATCAAAAAATACAGATCGTACGGAAATGAATGTTCTTAATGGATCATATTCGAAAGAGTTACTTGTAGCCTATGAAACTTCTTTCTTATAACGAATAAAAATATCATGACATAAAGACAATCAATTGACAGTTGCAAAGTGAGAGTCCGGTCTGCATGCTCAAGCAGAATCAACACCTATACATGCATTTCATCCTACTTGAAAACCCACGAGTTTAAGATAACGCCAGGATGAGATAGTGTGGATTAACTTATTTTTCTATACAGGTAAGTCATAAGTCGAGAATTACCATGCTTCACATTTATACGGTATCTCTACTCTGGTTTCTTCAAATCAACTCTGCTCTCGACCAAGACCTTTTAGATAGTTCTTGCGCCATGAATTAATGAGCCAATTAAATATGTGCAATCAATAGTACTGTCAGTTCCATCTTTTACAATTTTTTTTTACTGTAATTCAAGTCGCAGAGGGCGGCAGCAATAGAATTGATGGCGTTGTCACAAAATAAATAGTTAAGCATATACAGCACCGCTTCGGGTGAGTGTCAAGTTCAGGTTTTTGGCTCAACTCACACAAAAAAGTGAACCTTTTTTTTCGTTGAATTGTCAGTTGCCAATGTGTATTTTAGGTATTTGTTTGGTGTATAAACTGTTAGTAATAATTCAAACAGCAAAAAAATTAATTAAAATTGAATTTATATTCTTACGCCAAAAAATAAGAAAATTTGAATGTTTGATACGTTTCCATGAAAGTATATAAATCACAGGATCGATGAAAATATGAAGAATTGTATTTATGCCATCACTGGTTGCAAACCCTCTTGGCACCAGAGGCAGAGAGAGTCGAAGAAAGCTAGATGAAGAGGGGTCTTCCCAGCATTCTTCCTCAAGTTGAGAACTTTTCAATGGAATTTCTCTTTGCATTTCTTCCTGCAAGATGACGACGCTCCAGTTCATTCCATACCTCGATAATGTTAAGGTCTGGGATTGGCTTGACCATCAATAGGGTCACATGACGGCTGGGAGATCCGAGATCATCTGATGCTTGGATTTAAAGCTGGACTACATCCCACGGAAAAATGGCGAGATGCCAACACCTGGAGATTTTTTAAAAAAAGTATGGCCGGACGCATGTGGTACTCAAGGGGATGTGTTCGAAATGAAACTTATCCATGATCTGCCTCAGGGGACCTACGCCAAGGCAAGATACCATCCCATACCATGTGATGATTTCCACCTCTACGCTTCTTTATTGTTGACCTGGTACTTGGAGCTGAAACGAGTGCCTTGGGGAGCACGGAATCCTCTGTATCCCATCCGAAACAAAACAAAATGCATTTCTTTAGCACCCAAAGGACATCTTTCCACCATTCGGTCCAGTCTCAGCGTTTTCGCACATTCCACACGCGCTTCTGGAGATTCTTCATAGAGATCACCGGTTTCTGGGATTTGGCGTCTTCCATTCAGTCCAGCTGCTTGAAGCCTACGCCCGAAAGTACGAACAGAGGGTTTTGGGGTCAAGCAAAGCTCGAATGCAATGTGCTCACAGCCGTCAGGCGGGGATTGACACGTGAAAAGATGCAAAGACATTCCTGTTTAAAGACGAGACGGGGAATGAGGTGATGTCCGGACGTAGGAACATTCGGCACCTTCCTGATCAACCATCTCTTCTCACATAGTTCGATATTCCACCTTCGATATATTGAAATTGTATATTGATTCGAGTATATTGAACAGTCTCATCTTTACGCGTCCAATCCTTAACTATGGGCCCAAAGTTTCGAAATTTGGTCAAATTACGGATGCCACGACGAAAACCCATTATCAGCAAGAATAGAGGAATTTTAATTACAAAACGCTTATATAGAAAATGGCCTAGATGAAAACTGGTAGAGAAAAAAAGAGATACTTCCCAAATTGATAAAATTTAAAAATTTTCAAAACTTGTTAATTATAACTGTAGTAACTTTGGTAATTAGATCATGGTACTTCCAAGAACGGAATCGTCACTAAAGTCGACTCAGAAGTTTAAAAATAAATTCTTGACAACACTGTAAGAAAATATACCAAAATCGTGAACTTCACACTTTTTTTGACCGGTACTGTTCCATCTTAAATGTCTACGAAAACTCATCAAAAAATATTTCCAAAGTAAATAAACAGAAGACAAGTCCTGATACACGCCACCGCAAACGACGCAAGCACTCCATGGTTTCCTGAATTCGTTGAAGAATAACACCAATCCAGCTGCATCCACTTCTAGGATTCGAAAACGGCAACTCTTGACTACAATTTTCTGGTAATGGTCAGAATCTGCTTCTTTACTTTCCTTTAATGAGAATCGTTTTGCAAGATATAGCACTGCGACATGATCTCTCGCTTTTTTTCCTCCTCCTGTTAATAATCCAAACAATTTCCGTAATATATTTTGAAAAATTTGAAGGCCTTCTAGTTTTAACATGTTCTGGTGATAATGCTATTGATTTCCAGCACGATTCTCATACTGAAGAAGAATTAGTAAGTATTGTGCTATCAAATTTTCGAATACCAGTTTCTTCTCTTTCCACAATAATTTGTGTCTTTGCATGCACGATTACCCTCCTTGTTCACGAATACGTCAAACCTTTCTAGCTTTGTCGTCTTTTAATTTGAAAGATTCTTGTTGAATTACCTTCATTAATTTTATCTTCTATTTAAATTAAAAAATAATACGCTTCTCTTGCTTTTTTTTCATCTTTTTCTACACAGACAATTATTTTTAAATCTAAAATACAAATCTAATTTAATGAACCTAAGTATATTGTAAGAAGTAAAAATAAATCCTATTACACTGAATAATATTTTCAAAATCAACCAATACATTTATACATTTTAAATTTTCCGTTTCCGCATTTCTTCTTCATTAATGTTGACTCTTGTTAGGTTTCACAATTCCAAACTAAGGGAGGTTCCATTAATCATTGGGTCCTTCCTCACCATCTAATTTTATAAGAATTGTGCTGTGGAATCCTACAGCATGTCTGTTGGGTTCCAATCCGCCGCCAGCTACGTGGATTCAAGCCAAAGATTTTAGCTTTATTGACCCTCGTACCACCTCCCGGGAAGCATATAAATGAATTCTTCCCAGGTATCTATGGAATACATTAGTTACTTTCAGTAACAAAGCTTTGCATGTTTTCACATCAATGCTTCGTTACTCAATTTGTCAATCTTATTTCCATCAAGGCAGCTAAAAGCTACATACTTGATAGTGTCTGACCTCAAGGCATAAGGTTCTGATTTAGCGGTGCAGGAAGTGACAGTTTAAGAGAACAGTTATAAAAATCAGAGCAGCATAAACGTCTTTGCTAGTATCATAGGAAGTTTGAATTTTGTAATGTTTCAAATTTTCTGTTGTAACGTCTATCCTCCTTGAAATGCGAATTTCTTGATGATCAATATTGAGTTATTTTCTGAGATTACCATCGATTTCCATACTCAAGTTCTTTTATCCATCTGCAAAGCAATTTGTAATATTAACGTGGAGAAAAGCAGCATAACTTGCTCATAACAATCGCAGTGATCCCAAACCTTTACATGAAACTGTCAGCATAATCTGTTTTATCATTTTCTAAAGGTTTAATTCATTGTAGTCCTCCTTATATTAACTTTCAGAGAGCAAACTGATTGAACTCGTTGCTTGGTGGGTTAATACAGAGTTTTGCTGGGAACCAATGATCAGTTTGAATATTCCTGTGTATTCACATCCTCTGAGATCATACATGTCTTCAAATACTCATTTGCAGGATTTTGAAATAAAATTGTTATACCTTTTGGGTGATTTCATATTAGCCGTAAATAAAAGGAAAACAGGAAGTTTATTTTAGTGTCTATTGGGTTCCATTATCAACTTCCTGGAATTTTCTTTGCCTGTCAGAGGGTTTTGAGTGCAAAGATTATGAGATATAATTTCATATCTGAACTAGTGAGAAAGTCTCTGCATTGACAGACAGTGAAGTTAAATATTTGGTTGATTGAAATATTTTATGGGCATTGTTCTTGGATATCTGTTAGGGAAGACGTACTGCTGGAATCAAGTTTGCCTTTCAGTGGTGATGTCACGATACATTTTTTTATGCCTGATTCTTGTGATCCCCATTCGCCCAATACAGTATTACGTAACTAATCAAGTAATGA
>BGPR01050272.1:0-11104 GCA_013235015.1 Araneus ventricosus
ATTCCTATAAGATTCCAGTGGCGTAAGCCGGAGTAAGTGGTGCTTGGGGCATGATGTGATTATTTCGCCCCTTATCGTCATCATTAGTTTAGCAAAGGTACATGGCACCAGGGGCGTGGTAATATTTTTTCGCCCCTTATCATATTTGACTTTAAAAAGTGACATCAACGTACTAACGTAACATCAACCCCTTACGACTGTCGCCCGGGGCATTAGTACCCCCTTGTCCCCCAGTCGTCACGCCACTGTAAGATTCCTCCTCTCAATAAGTCAAAACTTCGTCTTGAGGGACGGTTACCAAAGAATTTGTTCTCAAGAAGTTCTAGACCAGGCTAGATACCACTTCAAATAAAATTACTGTGTGTTTTAAATTATAATTATGCAAATTATTAGTAAACTTACTTTTTAAAAAGTAGTATTGTAATTACTTGTAAATGTGTACCATAAATTCGACAAAAATTACTTCGAAATGTATACCATAGTTTTTAATACTTAAAGAAAACATAAGGCAAATTTTCCCAATTAGTTTAGAATTTTGTACCAATAGGTGAATTTTAAATGCTGTGTTGAAAATTATATTATAGATAAAGTGACTAGAAAACAACTCACCTCGTCGACACTCCGCACTCCAATCAACTTATCACTGTACAAGAAAGATTCTTCTTTGTTCGCAGCGCGCGTAATTGCAAATGACGTCAGAAGGAGAATGAAGGAGACGGGTATGAAGAACACAAACCACGCTACTGTCTCGTTTATTCCGGTGAGAATGAATATTATGAAGGCCAGAACAAAAGCGATGGACGGCAGAGAGTCAGGGAAAGTGAATGGAGAGTTTTCTAGAAGTTTCTCGAGAGCATGGTCTGTCCACTGATTCACCAAGATGGCGGCCACTTTGCAAATGGCGGCTGTCATGGCGGCTTGCGAGAAGAGGCACGACCAACCGATGAAGAAGGCGAGAACCTCGCTGGAATACTGGTAGCAGTAGCTGTAGATGGAGGGAACTTCTTGCGACTGAGATGAGATGTATTCGGATAGGCAGAGGCCTAGAAAAGATATGAACAATCATTGCAAACTGGCTTCGTAGACTTGATTGTCAGTAGAGAGTATTTGCATTCCTATTAGCACAAGATATTGTATGATATCTCCACGATGTTATTCGATATTCTGAATGTCGCACAATATTGTAAAGATATCGTGGCAATATTGTAGAGTATCTTGTGCTAAATAAGGATACATTTCCGGAGAAAATAGGTTAGTTCTTGTAATACGAGTTAATTGGAAAAAAACAAGAGAGATACAAGATATTGTATGATATCTCCACAATATTATTCGATATTCTGAATGTCGCATAATATTGTAAAGATATCGTGGCAATATTGTAGAATATCTTGTGCTAAATAAGGATACATTTGCGTAAAAAATATGATAGTTCTTGTAACACGAGTAAAATTTAAATAAACATGAGAGACACAAGATATTGCATGATAACTCCACAATGTTATTCGATATTCTGAATGTCACTCAATATTGTAAAGATATTGTGGCAATATTGTAGAGTGTCTTGTGCTAAATAAGGATACACTTGCGGAGAAAATAGGTTAGTTCTTGTAACACGAGTAAAATTGAAATGAACATGAGAGACACAAGATATTGTATGACAGATCCACGGTGTTATTCGATATTCTGAATGTCGCACAATATTGTAAAGATATCGTGGCAATATTGTAGAGTATCTTGCGCTAAATAAGGATACATTTTCGGAAAAAATAGGTTAGTTCTTGTAACATGAGTAAAATTCTTCCAGTGTTGTTAATATTTCTATATATTCCGCTACAACTTAAGTTAATTCTACGGCGAAAGCTAGTATCATTAATTTAATTAAATAGTTCTCAGTATTCTCCTAATGTACAGTATAGAGTTAACCAAATTAATTATTCCCAACTAAAAGGTTTCTGTAGCGTAAAAGAAATGGTTATAATGACATGAGATTTAGACAACAGACATTTCAGAACATGCTCTCGATATTTATGAAAAATGTTTGAAACAAAAATTGCCGATAGGAGGCGTTGTAACAGCAGTGGAACCTGATTTTCAGAAACGAAAGTCTTACCACTGAGCAGCCTATGCAAGTGATGAGTCTGATAAAAGAGGAGGACAGTCAATAGTGTAATAAGAATTTCTAGTTCGTTGACTGTTCATGCTGAACCCAGAAAGACAAGCTCTGTTAGATCAGGGTTACCATATTGGCCTTTTTAAGGCCAAATTCTGAAAATTTGGCCTTTTTAAAAAGCCATTGGCCATAAGAATTATCAAAAAATTAGAATTACCAAAAATGAATTTAAGGCCATTGGCCTTAAATTCATTTTTGGCCTTATTTTCTTTAAGACTTTTAGAATGATTCTTAATATATAATTTTAGTATTTTTCTAGAACATTGAAAAGTAATATAGAGCGTTTTTCTTAACAAGAGTTGATATATTTCGGTAGAACATTTTATTCTGGACAAACAAGAACATAATTCCTTTTTCTTTCTTTTGCAAATCCCTCATGAAGATGTTTAAAAAATATTCCTTTAAATTTTAGTTTAATAGAACAGTATTATGCATGTGTCAATCTAATGGGATTCCTTTTCATGAAGGAAAATCATTTTCTTATAGCAAAATAAGGGGGAAATATGCGCTTTAATGAAATGTTCAAATTTGGCCATTTTTGGCCTTATTTTAAAAACGGTTTGGCCTTATTTTGCTATTTTGATTTGGCAACCCTGTGTTAGATACACTTTTAGACCGGAATGGAGAGAACCAGGGTTGCCAGGTCAAAATAGCAAAATAAGGCCAAACCTTCTTAAAAACAAAGCCAAAAATGAAAAATTTGACCGGAAACCTCATTTGCTATTAGAAAGAAGGCTATCCTTCATGAAAACGAATCCCACTTGATAGGTATATACATTCAATGTTCTATTATTAAACTAAAATTTAAGTGAAAGTAATTTAAAACATCCTTGTTCTATTTAGGGGCTATTTCGTTTGACAGCTCATTATCATTTGAAGTGCGTAATATCAAAAATTTATTACAAAACAATAGAATAAGTAACTAAAAATTGTTATAAAAGTCATTAACAAAAATAAAGCAAAAAAGTATTTAAGGCCAAATGAAGGTTTCTAAGGCCAAGGTCTTTGAAAAAAGGCCAAACTTCCATAATTTGGCCTTAAAAAGGCCAATATGGCAACCCTGGGATATTTATTCATGAGTTTTTTTGCAACACTTCTTCCCCAACAATACATTTGCACCATCACTCACAATGAAATTAAATGCTCTTTTAAGAATCATCGTGAAAACCATGCCTGTCTAAGAAATTGAACAAAAGTTAAAACACTGTCTCAGAATTTTGATCGTCTAATTCAATTAAATCCAAAAAAAATGTGGAGGGAGTTCTTTGCTTACTTCAGATATACTATCAAAGTAGATTCGACCCCTAAAGTTGTGGATTCGTCGATAAAGACAGAAATTTTCCCCGAAATTTTCAAAACCTGTTTCATTATTTTATTCTTCATTTCTGTGTAAATATGATTAATAATTTCTACAGCACTATATCTGGAATGTAGCCCAACACTAATGTCCACATCATTTAATTTTTGCAGTTTCAAAATGATCAGAATAAGGTCTATCACTTTAGCGATATAGAAAGCGGTCCTAAATATTGCTTTTGTTGAGGCCAGATCTTTGAATCACAAACTTTTGGGACAGTTTGTAGATTTGCTCCAGAATTTATTTTTTCTGCAGTTGATTGAGCAGTAGACTGTTTATGATCTGAAATTTTTTCAAGAAAAGTGAGCTGGGCGGGTTTTGAAGATCCATTGAAAGGGGAGTTGGAACCCTAAGTCCATTAACCCTAACCCTGTTACTTGATGTATATTTTCTCAAAATCTGTTATAGATTCATGTTTGAAAATTTTATACGAGTGAAGTACATATTTCTCATTATACTGAAATGATTTTTTTTAAAAAAAATTCAAGCATTTATTTTTTACAAATTTTTCTGTGTCAAAACAAAAAATGTGACATTGGCCATTTTGATGCAGCTTTTCTCAAAAACTGTTATAGATACATATTTGAAACTTTTTATAGAAATAAATTACACCTTTCTCATTATACTGAAATGAGCTTTTTTAAAAAATAGAAACTTTATTTTTTACATTTTTTTGTTTCAAAATAGTGTAAAATTTCACTATATCTAATTAAATATTTTGTAAATTTGTAAAAAATTACAAATTAACCAAAAGGGAATCAATCATTCCATTAACCATTCAGTGCTCGAAACTATTTTCTTCCCGCCGCTGACACAAGAATAAAAATAAATTTATTTAGTTCATTGAAAAAACGCTGGCAATGTTTTATTTGCCAAATAGAGCTGCAAAAAAGTGGGGGGAGGGGAAGGGAAAGAAATGTTGGGAAGGAAATGAAATTTTGAAACCAAAATGATACCGGAAATTATTTTTGTTTGGGATTTCGGATTAGTTCGAAGTAAAAAGTATATCTTTTAGAATCAGTTTGTATATTTTTGTTCAGAAGAACACTAGTGCATTTTTTTGGTTCGTTTCCATAAAAATTCTATTACGATATGATGAACCAGAATTGCCATGTTGGCTTGTTTAAGGCCAAATTTTGGGAATTTGGCCTTTTTTCAAAGCACTTGGCCTTAAGAAGTTTCATTTGGCCTTTTTTGGCTTTTTTTCATTCATTCTTTTTAGAACTGCTTTTTATAACTATTTATACTGTTTTTTAATGAAATTTTGATATATATGGCTCACAGTCATCCTTTAAAACAGGCAATTCCTCATCAGAAGAAAGCTATTGTGTACTTTCCGACTATAAGTGCGAGAATGTTTCTGCATATCAAGCTATTTGGAGAAGCATATAAAGAACTACTTTCTCTGTTTCTGACTAAATTCTTCAACAAACTGTTACTAACCATTCAAAACATTCTTTAAAAAAAAGAGTACTTAATTTTTAACAGGTCCTTAAAAAATTGCGTCTATATTTTTGGTATTGATTGAAATATCTACCTCAGCAATTAGGTAACAAACGCTGAATGTTAGAGATATAAAAAAAAACTTCTAAAATCATATTTAGAACGGCACAGTGTATTGGATTTTAATATTAACTGAATAATATCAAAATTTAAACAGAGCATTCTTGAAATTTTTATCGCTTATTAGAAATTATCTATTGAGTCTGAAATCAATTTTATGTAAAATGGAATAAACCTTTTATACTGTTAATTATATATTTTGACCATGGAATAGCTTTTCATTTATTATGACCAAGCCTCCACTACACCCTTGTTCGGAATATCCGAAATTTCGGATTTCATAGGTTCGGAATCCCGAGGCTGTACTGTATTACAATTGTTCATTGCAGAATTGTATTAGTTGTTACAGCGTATATTGTTTAAAGTTAGCAATATCTCAAACAAAATTGTCAGGCCTCGCTATATTAGGAAGCGAGTATGAACTGAGTAAAAGTTTAGATGTTTCTGAATTAATTAGAAATTCTTTTTGAACTAAAAGTTCGTAAAAAAAATTCGTCTGAATTATGCTCCTGTTAACTGTTTTTTTTTAAATGAAAAGTCATTATTTGTGACAATTACTATTATATATTATTACTATTATAGCTATACTATATAATATTAGGAAGCGAGTATGAGATGAGTAACAATTTAGACGCTTCTGAATTAATTAGAGAATTTTCTGAACTAAAAGTTCGTAAAAAAATCGTCTGAATTGTGCTCCTGTTAACTGGGTTTTTTTTTAATGAAAAGTTATTATTTGTGACAATTACTGAGTTACACTGTTGTTTTTTGGACGTTGGCTAAAAAAGACTATATACTTTTTTTTAGAATGCGTACATTGCATTTCCATAGGGACGCAATATTTTACTTTTGCACGGAGCGGTTCAAAGGCTAAATCCGACCCTGAAAGAAATTAGATAAAGAATTTCGAATTGAGCCAAAAGATGTTCCCATATTCGAACAATTTATAACATTTTTAGAGCAACGAGAAGCTCTGCTTTTGTCTGTTGACAAAAACTGCGCATTCGAAACAAAACCAATAATGAAAAAACCACAGCTCGTAATTTCTCTATCAAAACAAAATCTCTTTTAGTGAAACAAAATAATGAAAGCAAAAACTGTCCAATATGTTGGGAAAAAAAATCCACATCCGGTATAACGGTGCACAAAATTTCTAGAATTAACTCCCCCAAAACGATTTGATATAATAAAATTGCATGAACTTTGAATTATGCCTAAGTAAAAAAAAATCATAAGATGGAATATACTTCTACTTTTGTATGTGGTATATGTTTCAAAACACATACAAAAGTAGATGTACATTCCATCTTCTTATGATTTTTTTTACGTAGGCATAATTCAGAATTTATGGAATTTTATTAGATAAAATCGTTTTGGGGGAGTTAATTCTAAACAAGTTTTATCAGACAGGCTGGAGAGAAGCGAAAGCCAGCTGCCTTTGAAAATCTAAACACATCGATCTCTTCCTGCGATGAGTCACAAATCATAAATAAAAAATGAACCCTCTGAGCGGATTAATTCTTCTGCACTCTATAGCACGGCATTAAGTAGCTTGTCTCGTCAAAAAAGGAAAAATGTTTTATTAGCGACAGGGAATATCTTTTTGCAAAATAAAGAAGGAAAACTAATAAAATGTACAGCTCGTTCATTCGTAAATATTTTGTCCAGAAAAAATGGGCGAATTTCTTGGTATTAGGCTAGAAAAAATACAACCTTCGGTTTCTGGGCTAAATTCAACAAAACTTAGCTCAGAAACCGAACTTAAAGAAAACATCGATTGCTCTCATTTCGAATCAAAATGGTAGCTTTATGGAAAATGTAGTTTCTTGTTAAAGAGGAAATAACAGGTTTGACCCCAAACATTACTTTAGATGTTTCGGAAATAAAAATTTCCCAATTTTTTGGAATTACCTCAAAATACCAAACCAGGGGGGGGGGAATTGATTTAATACAGCAATTCGTCGTTTGACGCCCTTGATCTCTGCATATAGGTTGCGAAATCGCGCGTTCACTACCAGACTATGAATTAATCACAATAGAAAATTTTTTTATAAATACAATGATTGAACTAGTGCTGATGCTCTTCCTAGTTATAAAATTATTTCTATTTCCCTACGTCTGATTTTTGCGCCCCTTTCGAAGTGCCCCCCGGGGCGGACCCCCCACATAGCTACGCCACTGAATCATTCATAAACAAATCTACGCCACTGAATCATTAATAGGCAAATATTAAATAACGTGTCTAAAATAAAGGTTGACCTCGGTTTTAATTTAGTATAACAAGTAACAAAATGTTACAAAAATATCTTGAAGAGAGCAGCATAAAAAATTCCTTTGGAAACAATTGGTAAAAGAATATAACGCCAGAGTCAAATTTTTAACGATTCGGCGGCTCGACTTAAGAACATGGTGCGGTCCGCCAAGTTGAATTTTTTTCCTCACCAAATGTGGTAACTTTCTTCATTTTGTTGACAACCCTAAAACTTGGCGAGAATTTCTAATTTGTGCCAGAATTTGAGAAAATTCATGCTAAATTTCATACAATTTCTATGTACTATTTGCAATTTTATGTACTATTTACATTTTTTGCCATCGCTGTCATTAGAATCGCCGCCATCTTGAAACCATTCAAGATGGCGTATATTTGGCGACTTTTTGGATGGTTGGCGCAATTTCCCAGTTTGGCGAGAAACCGCACCATGTTCTTATCGAATAATTTTCCTTTCCGACATTTTTCCATTTTCAACTTACCTATTAACTCCAAATTCAGAGAAATAATTTTAAGATCTGAATATTAATCTCACTTGACTCAAAACTAATAATCACATAGTACAACTTAATAAGAACTAAAATTTTTATTCCATCAAAATTTAATAATATTAGAAATTTAACTTTCTAACAAAATACTTAACATTGACTGATAAGTTTACATCACTAAATTTCCCTTTGTACTTCAAGTACAACATTTTTTCATTTTCAGTCTGCCAATTAACTCCGAGTAAAATTAGATATTAAAGATCTGAATATCAATCATCTGACACAAAACCAATAATCACATACAGCTTAATAAGAATTAGAATTTTAATAATCTGACAAAATACTTTATACACTTTATATGTAAATAAAACAAGTTTATGACACTAAATTTCCTTTATAATAGGAGAACAGCATTTTTTCTATTTCCAATTTTTTGAAACTCCGAATTATATAAAACGCAAAAATATATCTAAAATCTGAATATTAATCATCTAGCACCAACAAATAATTACATACAACTTAATAAGAATTAGAATAACCTGAGAAAATATTTTACAATTTATATGTAACCGAAATAAGTTTATACTACTAAATTTCCTGTATGCTTCGAGCACATTTTTTTCTTTCTCAACTAACTTTTAATTATATAAAATAGAGAAATAAATCTAAGATATGAATATTAATCATCTAATAGCAACTAATTATTACACAGAATTTTAATTCAATCAAAATTTTAATGACATTATAATTTTAATTACCTGACAACAATTAATACTTTATGTAATTAAATAATAACAAAATAATTCACAGTGAATATAATGAAATACTAACAATGAATATAATTAAATAATAACAAAATAATTAACACTGTAAATAACTCACACAGAACGGCAATAAGTATATACCACTAAATATCATTTGCACTTACAGCACAGGCTTATTTCAAATCAAAGTTTATTTTTTACTAATTGCGTTTCAGTATGAAATCTTGCACTGAACATTTCGGATCCCGATAATCTAGAAAATCAACCTGAAACAAGAGCAAAAAGCAGGAAGGAACGAATACTACACAAAAAAGCGTCTTTATTCTCTGCTTTCAACATGGAATGAAGAAATGAGAAGAATGTTTTTTGGTTTCCGTTTGGTATTCGCAAAGAAAGGCTCGATATTGCAAGGATTTCAAGTTGCACTTTAAGCCATTTCAAAAGAAACATCTTATTGTCGTCCATTTTTCAGCATCAGAGGTTTTTGTTTCGGAACTATGTATCCACGTCTATGTATGACTGTACGTCTTCAATTCCTTCCGAGACGATCCCTTTCGAAAAAGCCCATTCCCAGTGTAGTGACAAAATGTCGCCGGGCAGATACAACGATTTATCCACCATTAGTTTCTTCCTCGAAAATAAACCGTTGAGTGTCATCGAAATTGCCAAACCAAAATTAATCTTGGTGGCATTTTACTTCCCTTCCACGAATATCGACAAGACATAAGAGTAAGGCACAATATTTAGCATTTTCATCATGGCAGGTAAGTTTAAAATGAATCATTTCCTCGCAGTTTTGTCCTCACACCAAAGAGAGATTCACAGACATCAAGTTTGTATCTTTCTCCATCGATTTTATCCAATAAGTGCACTCTTTCTCCGGCTGAAAAGTGCTGGTCTTCTAGGTTCCACACGAAAGATCTCTTCTCAATCCCTATGCGGGTGCGAGCGAAGCATCGAACGTTCTCTGCCATATCTCCGAGGTTCTTCCAAATTCTACAGCAAGCTATAAGGATCCCTCCTGCCAGAAATGTAGATCGTTTCAACAAAAATACATCTTCTCGCTTTTCAAATTCGGAGTAACCATAGCCTCCACCCATAGGAAAAGAGTGTTTAAATGCATTGTTGGGTGTTAGAAGGGTACCGTCTAGTGCGATGAAAGCAGTTCATATTTTATTTCTACAGTGTTCTCACCGTTGCTGTCAAATTCCCTGCTAAGGTAATAACTGATGTAATTTCCATCTTCTGTACTTCTTGGATAGAGAGTTCTTGCATCTCGTTCCATGTATCTCATCCAACACAAACGCCGGCCTTTCAATTTCTTCTGTAAGCAGTAGCTGACATTTTCTAATTTCCACGTAAACGTGAAACACGCGCCATTTTGTTCTGAAGCCATTGAACGAAATACTTCTAAACGGAACTAGACGAATATTAAAATGATTTCGGAACCATCAAGCGGCTGAAGAAAGAAAAGATCAGAAAAATATCCCTACGATACCAGCGTATCATTCAGAGCAGCGCTCAAAAAACTTAACGAAATGATACTTTACTAACAACGCATGCGCAGAGGGATTTAGAACAGGGTTGACAGATCAAAATAGCAAAATAAGGCCAAACCTTCTTAACGATAAAGCCAAATTTGACAAATTGATTGAAAACGTCATTTGCTATTAGAAAAACAGCTATCCTTCATGAAAACGAATCCCACTTGATAGGCATCTGTTCAATGTTATTAAACTAAAATTTTAAGTGAAAGAAATTTAAAACATCCTTGTTCTATTCAGGAGCTATTTCGTTTGACAGCTTATTATATATTATTTGAAATGTGTAATATAAAAATTAATTAAAAACCAATAGAATAAGTAATTAAAAATTATTCTAAACGTCATTAACGAAAATAAAGTCAAAAAAGGCCAAAAATGAATTTCTAATGCCAAAGGACCAAATTTCAATAATTTGACCTTAAAAAGGCCAATATGGCAATCCTGATTCAAAAGGTCAGAAAAATCGGTGACGATCACGTGGTTTGGTTTGGCTACGTGCCAAAGAGTTTCAGACAGTCTGTCTACAAATTAGCATATACACCACTAGATACTGTTTGGATTCTGTAATGATTTGATATCAAATAGGTGTTATGTCAGTTTTTTTAGCTGAGTTTAGCAGTTTCTTTTCATTTTTATTTTATGTTGATTCATCGACGCGGAACCCCGTTAATATCAAATAGAAGTTATACTAGAATTAATTTATTTTTCCACTTCTCGGGGATCTTTACTTTTGTTTCCGTTAGAAAGGTTCTTTCATTTTCGTACTTCATTTTGGAATTGAATATTTATATATCTTTCAAAACGAAAGTTAGTGTCAATTGATTCATCATTTCTGTTTTTCAAGGTTTTTTTTTTTATTTCTTAAGCACTCCGCCAATGTGCATGAAATTTTCTACTACAACTTTCGTTAATAAATCTGTGACAATCAAATCTGAGATATTGTTGACAA
>BGPR01050273.1:0-11104 GCA_013235015.1 Araneus ventricosus
TTGTCAACAATATCTCAGATTTGATTGTCACAGATTTATTAACGAAAATTGTAGTAGAAAATTTCATGCACATTGGCAGAGTGCTTAAGAAATAGAAAAAAAAAGCTTGAAAAACAGAAATGATGAATCAATTGACACTAACTTTCGTTTTGAAAGATATATAAATATTCAATTCCAAAATGAAGTACGAAAATGAAAGAACCTTTCTAACGGAAACAAAAGTAAAGATCCCCGAGAAGTGGAAAAATAAATTAATTCTAGTATAACTTCTATTTGATATTAACGGGGTTCCGCGTCGATGAATCAACATAAAATAAAAAAGAAAAGAAACTACCAAACTCGGCTAAAAAAACTGACATAACACCTATTTGATATCAAATCATTACAGAATCCAAACAGTATCTAGTGGTGTATATGCTAATTTGTAGACAGACTGTCTGAAACTCTTTGGCACGTAGCCAAACCAAACCACGTGATCGTCACCGATTTTTCTGACCTTTTGAATCAGGATTGCCATATTGGCCTTTTTAAGGTCAAATTATTGAAATTTGGTCCTTTGGCATTAGAAATTCATTTTTGGCCTTTTTTGACTTTATTTTCGTTAATGACGTTTAGAATAATTTTTAATTACTTATTCTATTGGTTTTTAATTAATTTTTATATTACACATTTCAAATAATATATAATAAGCTGTCAAACGAAATAGCTCCTGAATAGAACAAGGATGTTTTAAATTTCTTTCACTTAAAATTTTAGTTTAATAACATTGAACAGATGCCTATCAAGTGGGATTCGTTTTCATGAAGGATAGCTGTTTTTCTAATAGCAAATGACGTTTTCAATCAATTTGTCAAATTTGGCTTTATCGTTAAGAAGGTTTGGCCTTATTTTGCTATTTTGATCTGTCAACCCTGTTCTAAATCCCTCTGCGCATGCGTTGTTAGTAAAGTATCATTTCGTTAAGTTTTTTGAGCGCTGCTCTGAATGATACGCTGGTATCGTAGGGATATTTTTCTGATCTTTTCTTTCTTCAGCCGCTTGATGGTTCCGAAATCATTTTAATATTCGTCTAGTTCCGTTTAGAAGTATTTCGTTCAATGGCTTCAGAACAAAATGGCGCGTGTTTCACGTTTACGTGGAAATTAGAAAATGTCAGCTACTGCTTACAGAAGAAATTGAAAGGCCGGCGTTTGTGTTGGATGAGATACATGGAACGAGATGCAAGAACTCTCTATCCAAGAAGTACAGAAGATGGAAATTACATCAGTTATTACCTTAGCAGGGAATTTGACAGCAACGGTGAGAACACTGTAGAAATAAAATATGAACTGCTTTCATCGCACTAGACGGTACCCTTCTAACACCCAACAATGCATTTAAACACTCTTTTCCTATGGGTGGAGGCTATGGTTACTCCGAATTTGAAAAGCGAGAAGATGTATTTTTGTTGAAACGATCTACATTTCTGGCAGGAGGGATCCTTATAGCTTGCTGTAGAATTTGGAAGAACCTCGGAGATATGGCAGAGAACGTTCGATGCTTCGCTCGCACCCGCATAGGGATTGAGAAGAGATCTTTCGTGTGGAACCTAGAAGACCAGCACTTTTCAGCCGGAGAAAGAGTGCACTTATTGGATAAAATCGATGGAGAAAGATACAAACTTGATGTCTGTGAATCTCTCTTTGGTGTGAGGACAAAACTGCGAGGAAATGATTCATTTTAAACTTACCTGCCATGATGAAAATGCTAAATATTGTGCCTTACTCTTATGTCTTGTCGATATTCGTGGAAGGGAAGTAAAATGCCACCAAGATTAATTTTGGTTTGGCAATTTCGATGACACTCAACGGTTTATTTTCGAGGAAGAAACTAATGGTGGATAAATCGTTGTATCTGCCCGGCGACATTTTGTCACTACACTGGGAATGGGCTTTTTCGAAAGGGATCGTCTCGGAAGGAATTGAAGACGTACAGTCATACATAGACGTGGATACATAGTTCCGAAACAAAAACCTCTGATGCTGAAAAATGGACGACAATAAGATGTTTCTTTTGAAATGGCTTAAAGTGCAACTTGAAATCCTTGCAATATCGAGCCTTTCTTTGCGAATACCAAACGGAAACCAAAAAACATTCTTCTCATTTCTTCATTCCATGTTGAAAGCAGAGAATAAAGACGCTTTTTTGTGTAGTATTCGTTCCTTCCTGCTTTTTGCTCTTGTTTCAGGTTGATTTTCTAGATTATCGGGATCCGAAATGTTCAGTGCAAGATTTCATACTGAAACGCAATTAGTAAAAAATAAACTTTGATTTGAAATAAGCCTGTGCTGTAAGTGCAAATGATATTTAGTGGTATATACTTATTGCCGTTCTGTGTGAGTTATTTACAGTGTTAATTATTTTGTTATTATTTAATTATATTCATTGTTAGTATTTCATTATATTCACTGTGAATTATTTTGTTATTATTTAATTACATAAAGTATTAATTGTTGTCAGGTAATTAAAATTATAATGTCATTAAAATTTTGATTGAATTAAAATTCTGTGTAATAATTAGTTGCTATTAGATGATTAATATTCATATCTTAGATTTATTTCTCTATTTTATATAATTAAAAGTTAGTTGAGAAAGAAAAAAATGTGCTCGAAGCATACAGGAAATTTAGTAGTATAAACTTATTTCGGTTACATATAAATTGTAAAATATTTTCTCAGGTTATTCTAATTCTTATTAAGTTGTATGTAATTATTTGTTGGTGCTAGATGATTAATATTCAGATTTTAGATATATTTTTGCGTTTTATATAATTCGGAGTTTCAAAAAATTGGAAATAGAAAAAATGCTGTTCTCCTATTATAAAGGAAATTTAGTGTCATAAACTTGTTTTATTTACATATAAAGTGTATAAAGTATTTTGTCAGATTATTAAAATTCTAATTCTTATTAAGCTGTATGTGATTATTGGTTTTGTGTCAGATGATTGATATTCAGATCTTTAATATCTAATTTTACTCGGAGTTAATTGGCAGACTGAAAATGAAAAAATGTTGTACTTGAAGTACAAAGGGAAATTTAGTGATGTAAACTTATCAGTCAATGTTAAGTATTTTGTTAGAAAGTTAAATTTCTAATATTATTAAATTTTGATGGAATAAAAATTTTAGTTCTTATTAAGTTGTACTATGTGATTATTAGTTTTGAGTCAAGTGAGATTAATATTCAGATCTTAAAATTATTTCTCTGAATTTGGAGTTAATAGGTAAGTTGAAAATGGAAAAATGTCGGAAAGGAAAATTATTCGATAAGAACATGGTGCGGTTTCTCGCCAAACTGGGAAATTGCGCCAACCATCCAAAAAGTCGCCAAATATACGCCATCTTGAATGGTTTCAAGATGGCGGCGATTCTAATGACAGCGATGGCAAAAAATGTAAATAGTACATAAAATTGCAAATAGTACATAGAAATTGTATGAAATTTAGCATGAATTTTCTCAAATTCTGGCACAAATTAGAAATTCTCGCCAAGTTTTAGGGTTGTCAACAAAATGAAGAAAGTTACCACATTTGGTGAGGAAAAAAATTCAACTTGGCGGACCGCACCATGTTCTTAAGTCGAGCCGCCGAATCGTTAAAAATTTGACTCTGGCGTTATATTCTTTTACCAATTGTTTCCAAAGGAATTTTTTATGCTGCTCTCTTCAAGATATTTTTGTAACATTTTGTTACTTGTTATACTAAATTAAAACCGAGGTCAACCTTTATTTTAGACACGTTATTTAATATTTGCCTATTAATGATTCAGTGGCGTAGATTTGTTTATGAATGATTCAGTGGCGTAGCTATGTGGGGGGTCCGCCCCGGGGGGCACTTCGAAAGGGGCGCAAAAATCAGACGTAGGGAAATAGAAATAATTTTATAACTAGGAAGAGCATCAGCACTAGTTCAATCATTGTATTTATAAAAAAATTTTCTATTGTGATTAATTCATAGTCTGGTAGTGAACGCGCGATTTCGCAACCTATATGCAGAGATCAAGGGCGTCAAACGACGAATTGCTGTATTAAATCAATTCCCCCCCCCCTGGTTTGGTATTTTGAGGTAATTCCAAAAAATTGGGAAATTTTTATTTCCGAAACATCTAAAGTAATGTTTGGGGTCAAACCTGTTATTTCCTCTTTAACAAGAAACTACATTTTCCATAAAGCTACCATTTTGATTCGAAATGAGAGCAATCGATGTTTTCTTTAAGTTCGGTTTCTGAGCTAAGTTTTGTTGAATTTAGCCCAGAAACCGAAGGTTGTATTTTTTCTAGCCTAATACCAAGAAATTCGCCCATTTTTTCTGGACAAAATATTTACGAATGAACGAGCTGTACATTTTATTAGTTTTCCTTCTTTATTTTGCAAAAAGATATTCCCTGTCGCTAATAAAACATTTTTCCTTTTTTGACGAGACAAGCTACTTAATGCCGTGCTATAGAGTGCAGAAGAATTAATCCGCTCAGAGGGTTCATTTTTTATTTATGATTTGTGACTCATCGCAGGAAGAGATCGATGTGTTTAGATTTTCAAAGGCAGCTGGCTTTCGCTTCTCTCCAGCCTGTCTGATAAAACTTGTTTAGAATTAACTCCCCCAAAACGATTTTATCTAATAAAATTCCATAAATTCTGAATTATGCCTACGTAAAAAAAATCATAAGAAGATGGAATGTACATCTACTTTTGTATGTGTTTTGAAACATATACCACATACAAAAGTAGAAGTATATTCCATCTTATGATTTTTTTTTACTTAGGCATAATTCAAAGTTCATGCAATTTTATTATATCAAATCGTTTTGGGGGAGTTAATTCTAGAAATTTTGTGCACCGTTATACCGGATGTGGATTTTTTTTCCCAACATATTGGACAGTTTTTGCTTTCATTATTTTGTTTCACTAAAAGAGATTTTGTTTTGATAGAGAAATTACGAGCTGTGGTTTTTTCATTATTGGTTTTGTTTCGAATGCGCAGTTTTTGTCAACAGACAAAAGCAGAGCTTCTCGTTGCTCTAAAAATGTTATAAATTGTTCGAATATGGGAACATCTTTTGGCTCAATTCGAAATTCTTTATCTAATTTCTTTCAGGGTCGGATTTAGCCTTTGAACCGCTCCGTGCAAAAGTAAAATATTGCGTCCCTATGGAAATGCAATGTACGCATTCTAAAAAAAAGTATATAGTCTTTTTTAGCCAACGTCCAAAAAACAACAGTGTAACTCAGTAATTGTCACAAATAATAACTTTTCATTAAAAAAAAACCCAGTTAACAGGAGCACAATTCAGACGATTTTTTTACGAACTTTTAGTTCAGAAAATTCTCTAATTAATTCAGAAGCGTCTAAATTGTTACTCATCTCATACTCGCTTCCTAATATTATATAGTATAGCTATAATAGTAATAATATATAATAGTAATTGTCACAAATAATGACTTTTCATTTAAAAAAAAACAGTTAACAGGAGCATAATTCAGACGAATTTTTTTTACGAACTTTTAGTTCAAAAAGAATTTCTAATTAATTCAGAAACATCTAAACTTTTACTCAGTTCATACTCGCTTCCTAATATAGCGAGGCCTGACAATTTTGTTTGAGATATTGCTAACTTTAAACAATATACGCTGTAACAACTAATACAATTCTGCAATGAACAATTGTAATACAGTACAGCCTCGGGATTCCGAACCTATGAAATCCGAAATTTCGGATATTCCGAACAAGGGTGTAGTGGAGGCTTGGTCATAATAAATGAAAAGCTATTCCATGGTCAAAATATATAATTAACAGTATAAAAGGTTTATTCCATTTTACATAAAATTGATTTCAGACTCAATAGATAATTTCTAATAAGCGATAAAAATTTCAAGAATGCTCTGTTTAAATTTTGATATTATTCAGTTAATATTAAAATCCAATACACTGTGCCGTTCTAAATATGATTTTAGAAGTTTTTTTTTATATCTCTAACATTCAGCGTTTGTTACCTAATTGCTGAGGTAGATATTTCAATCAATACCAAAAATATAGACGCAATTTTTTAAGGACCTGTTAAAAATTAAGTACTCTTTTTTTTAAAGAATGTTTTGAATGGTTAGTAACAGTTTGTTGAAGAATTTAGTCAGAAACAGAGAAAGTAGTTCTTTATATGCTTCTCCAAATAGCTTGATATGCAGAAACATTCTCGCACTTATAGTCGGAAAGTACACAATAGCTTTCTTCTGATGAGGAATTGCCTGTTTTAAAGGATGACTGTGAGCCATATATATCAAAATTTCATTAAAAAACAGTATAAATAGTTATAAAAAGCAGTTCTAAAAAGAATGAATGAAAAAAAGCCAAAAAAGGCCAAATGAAACTTCTTAAGGCCAAGTGCTTTGAAAAAAGGCCAAATTCCCAAAATTTGGCCTTAAACAAGCCAACATGGCAATTCTGGTTCATCATATCGTAATAGAATTTTTATGGAAACGAACCAAAAAAATGCACTAGTGTTCTTCTGAACAAAAATATACAAACTGATTCTAAAAGATATACTTTTTACTTCGAACTAATCCGAAATCCCAAACAAAAATAATTTCCGGTATCATTTTGGTTTCAAAATTTCATTTCCTTCCCAACATTTCTTTCCCTTCCCCTCCCCCCACTTTTTTGCAGCTCTATTTGGCAAATAAAACATTGCCAGCGTTTTTTCAATGAACTAAATAAATTTATTTTTATTCTTGTGTCAGCGGCGGGAAGAAAATAGTTTCGAGCACTGAATGGTTAATGGAATGATTGATTCCCTTTTGGTTAATTTGTAATTTTTTACAAATTTACAAAATATTTAATTAGATATAGTGAAATTTTACACTATTTTGAAACAAAAAAATGTAAAAAATAAAGTTTCTATTTTTTAAAAAAGCTCATTTCAGTATAATGAGAAAGGTGTAATTTATTTCTATAAAAAGTTTCAAATATGTATCTATAACAGTTTTTGAGAAAAGCTGCATCAAAATGGCCAATGTCACATTTTTTGTTTTGACACAGAAAAATTTGTAAAAAATAAATGCTTGAATTTTTTTTAAAAAAAATCATTTCAGTATAATGAGAAATATGTACTTCACTCGTATAAAATTTTCAAACATGAATCTATAACAGATTTTGAGAAAATATACATCAAGTAACAGGGTTAGGGTTAATGGACTTAGGGTTCCAACTCCCCTTTCAATGGATCTTCAAAACCCGCCCAGCTCACTTTTCTTGAAAAAATTTCAGATCATAAACAGTCTACTGCTCAATCAACTGCAGAAAAAATAAATTCTGGAGCAAATCTACAAACTGTCCCAAAAGTTTGTGATTCAAAGATCTGGCCTCAACAAAAGCAATATTTAGGACCGCTTTCTATATCGCTAAAGTGATAGACCTTATTCTGATCATTTTGAAACTGCAAAAATTAAATGATGTGGACATTAGTGTTGGGCTACATTCCAGATATAGTGCTGTAGAAATTATTAATCATATTTACACAGAAATGAAGAATAAAATAATGAAACAGGTTTTGAAAATTTCGGGGAAAATTTCTGTCTTTATCGACGAATCCACAACTTTAGGGGTCGAATCTACTTTGATAGTATATCTGAAGTAAGCAAAGAACTCCCTCCACATTTTTTTTGGATTTAATTGAATTAGACGATCAAAATTCTGAGACAGTGTTTTAACTTTTGTTCAATTTCTTAGACAGGCATGGTTTTCACGATGATTCTTAAAAGAGCATTTAATTTCATTGTGAGTGATGGTGCAAATGTATTGTTGGGGAAGAAGTGTTGCAAAAAAACTCATGAATAAATATCCCAGGGTTGCCATATTGGCCTTTTTAAGGCCAAATTATGGAAGTTTGGCCTTTTTTCAAAGACCTTGGCCTTAGAAACCTTCATTTGGCCTTAAATACTTTTTTGCTTTATTTTTGTTAATGACTTTTATAACAATTTTTAGTTACTTATTCTATTGTTTTGTAATAAATTTTTGATATTACGCACTTCAAATGATAATGAGCTGTCAAACGAAATAGCCCCTAAATAGAACAAGGATGTTTTAAATTACTTTCACTTAAATTTTAGTTTAATAATAGAACATTGAATGTATATACCTATCAAGTGGGATTCGTTTTCATGAAGGATAGCCTTCTTTCTAATAGCAAATGAGGTTTCCGGTCAAATTTTTCATTTTTGGCTTTGTTTTTAAGAAGGTTTGGCCTTATTTTGCTATTTTGACCTGGCAACCCTGGTTCTCTCCATTCCGGTCTAAAAGTGTATCTAACACAGGGTTGCCAAATCAAAATAGCAAAATAAGGCCAAACCGTTTTTAAAATAAGGCCAAAAATGGCCAAATTTGAACATTTCATTAAAGCGCATATTTCCCCCTTATTTTGCTATAAGAAAATGATTTTCCTTCATGAAAAGGAATCCCATTAGATTGACACATGCATAATACTGTTCTATTAAACTAAAATTTAAAGGAATATTTTTTAAACATCTTCATGAGGGATTTGCAAAAGAAAGAAAAAGGAATTATGTTCTTGTTTGTCCAGAATAAAATGTTCTACCGAAATATATCAACTCTTGTTAAGAAAAACGCTCTATATTACTTTTCAATGTTCTAGAAAAATACTAAAATTATATATTAAGAATCATTCTAAAAGTCTTAAAGAAAATAAGGCCAAAAATGAATTTAAGGCCAATGGCCTTAAATTCATTTTTGGTAATTCTAATTTTTTGATAATTCTTATGGCCAATGGCTTTTTAAAAAGGCCAAATTTTCAGAATTTGGCCTTAAAAAGGCCAATATGGTAACCCTGATCTAACAGAGCTTGTCTTTCTGGGTTCAGCATGAACAGTCAACGAACTAGAAATTCTTATTACACTATTGACTGTCCTCCTCTTTTATCAGACTCATCACTTGCATAGGCTGCTCAGTGGTAAGACTTTCGTTTCTGAAAATCAGGTTCCACTGCTGTTACAACGCCTCCTATCGGCAATTTTTGTTTCAAACATTTTTCATAAATATCGAGAGCATGTTCTGAAATGTCTGTTGTCTAAATCTCATGTCATTATAACCATTTCTTTTACGCTACAGAAACCTTTTAGTTGGGAATAATTAATTTGGTTAACTCTATACTGTACATTAGGAGAATACTGAGAACTATTTAATTAAATTAATGATACTAGCTTTCGCCGTAGAATTAACTTAAGTTGTAGCGGAATATATAGAAATATTAACAACACTGGAAGAATTTTACTCATGTTACAAGAACTAACCTATTTTTTCCGAAAATGTATCCTTATTTAGCGCAAGATACTCTACAATATTGCCACGATATCTTTACAATATTGTGCGACATTCAGAATATCGAATAACACCGTGGATCTGTCATACAATATCTTGTGTCTCTCATGTTCATTTCAATTTTACTCGTGTTACAAGAACTAACCTATTTTCTCCGCAAGTGTATCCTTATTTAGCACAAGACACTCTACAATATTGCCACAATATCTTTACAATATTGAGTGACATTCAGAATATCGAATAACATTGTGGAGTTATCATGCAATATCTTGTGTCTCTCATGTTTATTTAAATTTTACTCGTGTTACAAGAACTATCATATTTTTTACGCAAATGTATCCTTATTTAGCACAAGATATTCTACAATATTGCCACGATATCTTTACAATATTATGCGACATTCAGAATATCGAATAATATTGTGGAGATATCATACAATATCTTGTATCTCTCTTGTTTTTTTCCAATTAACTCGTATTACAAGAACTAACCTATTTTCTCCGGAAATGTATCCTTATTTAGCACAAGATACTCTACAATATTGCCACGATATCTTTACAATATTGTGCGACATTCAGAATATCGAATAACATCGTGGAGATATCATACAATATCTTGTGCTAATAGGAATGCAAATACTCTCTACTGACAATCAAGTCTACGAAGCCAGTTTGCAATGATTGTTCATATCTTTTCTAGGCCTCTGCCTATCCGAATACATCTCATCTCAGTCGCAAGAAGTTCCCTCCATCTACAGCTACTGCTACCAGTATTCCAGCGAGGTTCTCGCCTTCTTCATCGGTTGGTCGTGCCTCTTCTCGCAAGCCGCCATGACAGCCGCCATTTGCAAAGTGGCCGCCATCTTGGTGAATCAGTGGACAGACCATGCTCTCGAGAAACTTCTAGAAAACTCTCCATTCACTTTCCCTGACTCTCTGCCGTCCATCGCTTTTGTTCTGGCCTTCATAATATTCATTCTCACCGGAATAAACGAGACAGTAGCGTGGTTTGTGTTCTTCATACCCGTCTCCTTCATTCTCCTTCTGACGTCATTTGCAATTACGCGCGCTGCGAACAAAGAAGAATCTTTCTTGTACAGTGATAAGTTGATTGGAGTGCGGAGTGTCGACGAGGTGAGTTGTTTTCTAGTCACTTTATCTATAATATAATTTTCAACACAGCATTTAAAATTCACCTATTGGTACAAAATTCTAAACTAATTGGGAAAATTTGCCTTATGTTTTCTTTAAGTATTAAAAACTATGGTATACATTTCGAAGTAATTTTTGTCGAATTTATGGTACACATTTACAAGTAATTACAATACTACTTTTTAAAAAGTAAGTTTACTAATAATTTGCATAATTATAATTTAAAACACACAGTAATTTTATTTGAAGTGGTATCTAGCCTGGTCTAGAACTTCTTGAGAACAAATTCTTTGGTAACCGTCCCTCAAGACGAAGTTTTGACTTATTGAGAGGAGGAATCTTACAGTGGCGTGACGACTGGGGGACAAGGGGGTACTAATGCCCCGGGCGACAGTCGTAAGGGGTTGATGTTACGTTAGTACGTTGATGTCACTTTTTAAAGTCAAATATGATAAGGGGCGAAAAAATATTACCACGCCCCTGGTGCCATGTACCTTTGCTAAACTAATGATGACGATAAGGGGCGAAATAATCACATCATGCCCCAAGCACCACTTACTCCGGCTTACGCCACTGGAATCTTATAGGAAT